>LQRL01111170.1:12669-33413 GCA_001703475.1 Hydroides elegans
AAAAACCGCACGAAAATAATATATGATTTTTTTCGTAAACGAAAAGAAATCAGATAATAAATGGTTATAACAGTTTTCCTTGACATAGAATGTACACGCATGCTTAAACCATATTAAAAATTGAGCGGCATTGAGTCCTATTTTATTATGTATCCTTAACATCGGAATTGAGAATATCTCTCCGGTATAGCTGATTGTCACCTGCGTTAGCAACGAGCTTAAAAATGTCAGAATATCGACACTCACGTTGGGGATATAGTTCAATTCAAAATCGGGAAACGGGATGATTAGTTTTCCTTTAGTACAGTCTGTTGTGTCTACCACAATTATTAATGTTTCCCAAATTTAAGTAGCTAAACTATACATCTATGCATATAGATTATGATAGGCTATATATTAATGCATTGAATTAACTCTTATTTATGTTTTTTTTTCACAGCTTCCTCATTACGATCTCGTCACCGTCAACCTCCATTTAAAGTCCCCTGGCTTAAACAACCAGGACAGGGACCGACTGGAGGGCGAGGTGGACTCATTGAGTTCTCTGGTGCAGAGCGTGCAGGGTCGCATTGAAGCGGAAAAGGAAGTGGTGATGCTGGGCGATTTCAATCTCTCTCCTAATGCGCAGGGTGTGTGTTACATCGTGTGTTTAAAAGTTATTGTTTATTATCTTTATCCAGGCTTTATAGTGATAATGTACAATCTACACAAGTTAGCGCCGCATTGGTCGTTGTACAAAGAATGAACGAACAAGCATACTAAGACACATAAAGTGGTTGTTTGTACGGTTAAACAAATTGCAACGTCTACACCCCAAGTCTGTTATTCCTCAAAGATCATCCTCAGAATGTAAGGTAAGTTGAATTGGCATAGTGGTTAACAACAATCTATTGGTTTATGCAAAATAAAGGGCATTTAGATTAGAAAAGTGTTGGATGTATCACTTCATTAATAACTATATGTTTCTAGAGTTTTCGGCTTTCGGAGAACTTGGTTACAGCAACGTGTTCCACCAGGATCAGTATACGAACATCAGCACGCGAAACCCCGAGGGAAGCGTTTGCTATGATAACATATGGCTCGGCGAACATGCACAAACTCTACAGACTGGTAGGTATATGGAAAGAGTTAAAGGAGGGTTGTAGACATTTTCTGTTAAGATGTAAAAGTTCTCCGAATAATGATATTTAGCCTCGCATGAAATTAAATTTGGTTTGAGTTTTACAAAATAATGTAAATGTCCTGAACTTGATGTTACTGTCGTCCTTACAAATGGTTTTCGCTTGAATAGATTATATAGTCGACTCTATCGGTAGACTATAAGCGTTGACGAGCCAATCCATTTGAATACGTCATGCATGACAAGAAAAAAAAATAAAGAAAAAAAAACGAATGTTTTGTCTAGTTTCTTCACATTTTGGGTAAAGTAGTTTTGTATCATAATGAAATAAAGATAACTTAATGTTTATTTTCTTTTCGACAGGCCTTAAAGAAGTCATACGCGACGGTCTTGCCAGTCCCTGGATCCCGGACGGTTGGGGCTGGGGTGGCATGGTGAGCGATCACTGCCCGATATTTATCGAACTGCGCACGCAGCAGCAGCCAAGTAAAAAGATGCCCGTAAGACATGTTGAAGACGTGAACCTCGCTTTCAAGATTTCCGCTGGCGGAAGTGCCTGAGAAAGAGAGGTCATGTGATCTAAAATATGTCAAAGAGATCTTCATATGGCTGCCACATTATTGTTGGTATTTACAAGTGTAGTGTGTTAAATTATGATCCAACAAAAGATTGGCAGCATCACTTAACTTATGAATAAAACATCATCTTTAGAATATATTAAATTAAAGAACTATGGTTTATTCTTCAGATGTTTAGATTTGTCACCCTTTAAATTTATAGTTATCAGAGCATAGATGAATCAAATGTTAGTTATATTGTTAATTCATTTCTTTCAAATAGTTGAAGCTTTCAAAGTTCCTTTATGAATCCTTTATGAATATTGTTTTTGTGATGCATAACTCGAAAATTGTTTGTTTCATTATGATAGTATGAGCTATCTGAGGTCAGTTTAACGTGATTAAAAAAATGTTACATCGGAGTTCTAGCAGCAGATGGCTTAACTATATGAGTGCCTTTTGGTATTGACAACGATGGTCACAGAGTCGAGTGCCTTAAATATGAGACCCTTAAATGTTTTTTGTGTGATTTTCTTAAAATAATTCCGGTAAAAAAGGGATAAATAAAATCAAGTATAAGTCATCAGTTTAGTTTTCCCAATTTAAAATGAATTGCTGTTTGCAATGTTAAACTTTATGTAAATATTATTCAATGCTATTATTTTTCTTCTTAGTGCTGGAGTATATTATGTTTTATGAGCATTTTGATCGCTTCATTTTCTTGCCAAGTTGTTTTGATTCCATACAAAATGCAATTAAACAGCCACATATAATATTAGCATTTATTGTATCTCGCACAAGTGCATTTTGAGATAAAACTTAGAAACTTTAACATGTGTGATTGTATTTACTGATTTAAAGAATTTTGAATTTTGATGTGTAAATAGGTTCATACATTTATAGGGTAATGTTGATTGGTTGATATTGTGTTAACGTTTTTTCGACGTTTTGGGCATGTTTATACTTGTTGAGATGTGTGGATCCGATAATGCTGAATGAATTCTATGGTTTTGTTTTTATTTATTGCCTATATATTTGTTTTCTTGTAAGTCCTTTAAAAGTGAAATCGATCTGGCATTTAGAAAATAAATGATTTCTCATGGGAGCTGGATTCCCGTAGTGTGACTGATATTTATGAATTCCTAAGCCACAGTCGGTGTTGGGTTATGTACTGTACATGTTACGATGTATTTGATTTGATTATTTAAAGACGTTATAAATCACATGATTTATTCACAATATGTAAAATATGTAAACGCGTATTGAAGTTATATCAATTGTATTTCAATGCAAATAGTCATGCAAGTATTATTGTATTCTTTTACGGAAGGTCATCAATAAAAAATAAATGATTGAATTCATTGTATTTCAAATGTTTTTTTTTTTTTTTTTACATTTGATTGGTCCAAAAGCCGAAATCTAACGTCCATGAACAAAAACATGTCTAATCTAATATATTTTTAGCATTATTTATGCATTACGAAATCAAGATTACTAAAATCTAAATAGAAATGATGCTCCGGTTGACATATTTAAAAAAAAAAAGTAAATATAGGAATGGTTTCGCTACATAAACGAAACCCATCCTCTCGAATGTTTCTTCAAAATTATTCATACGGATACAACATGTATCCACTGAAAACCGATTCGCGGATCTCAGTTCCAATAATGTATGAAGACACATTGCCAGCTCGAACCCACATCTCCTGCCCGTAACTACACTCAACCACCACGAAAGTAGCACTTGAAGGAAAGTGAAGATTGGAATCTACTGCCACTGTGGCGACACGGGTATTATCTTGCATGATACAATAATCGCTTTGATAGTTGTCATCCGATTTGATTGCCAAACTGAAGAAGTAGACACCAGTTTTGGGACAGATGAACCAACTTTCTATTTCGTTATAATAGTTTCCAATGTTGCTTATGACACCGTGGAAGTTGATACGTTGAAATGGGTAATAGTAGTCACTGTAGTCAGCAAATGCTGAGAAACCGACCGGGTCGAAGGTACCACCAACAGCATCTATATATAAAAAAACTAAATTTATCAAGGATCTATAGGTTTCAGTCACATGTTACGCATATCAGTATGTGAATTATTAATACATCTATATTCAAGTTGAAATGATTTTCATATAAGAAAAAACGCTCAATTGATAACATATCCCATTCTTTAATCTAACTCGTTATTTATCAAACATTTTATGCTAAGATTAAATTACCACATTATCTAATTCGTTAAAACTTTTAATGCTGTTAATAAACTAAACACATAATTTTATTTGACATACCTTCTCCATCACAGCTATAATAAATCTGCATATAATCCGCCAAATAATTCTCCTCACAATCATCAATCGAAGACCCTTGGTACTCATACTGACAAGACGTCCGATTACTACAGACCAACTTCAATTCTGCCCAGTCCCCAGGTCTATTCTCGGACACCGAAATACGGCAATCCGCAGTTTCGTTGGGCATGCAGCATTCATTGCTTTCGCAGGGCGTGCTGTATTTGCCGTAGTATGCCTCGGTTACGTTGATCAGGCCACCATCGAGGCACGATAATGTGAGGAGTTGGGAGAAACATCCGAAAGACGTCTGACGGGCTAAAATGACAGTATTGATTAAAGCAAATACGTCAAATATTAGTCTTAGAATCTTTTATAATAACATAAACAGCCATGTTTTATAATAATCATAGCTAACTTGCTTCACTGTAAGGTCCTGGTTAAACGGGACACTTCATGGAGCTTCATTTTCCTGACAAACCGTTAATTCCAATGAATTATAAATTCTAATGTATTCTAAACCGAACATTTATTAAACGAAATCGAACTCTTACTTATGACAGGCCATCAATCAACCCTGTTGAGAATTCAACATTTCATAATATACATATAATTATAGTTTCAAAATTTAGAATCGATTATTTAAATATCAAACAAAGTCCTCTTACAGTAAGGCGTTGGAGCCGACTTAGTTCTACGCTCGAGTGATTCGATCTTTTTCGTGTTTTGCGAGATAGTTTCTTTCAATGTACCAATAGTCGCTTGCTGTAAGTTCATCTGTGATTGCAAGCTTGCAATTTCGCCTTTCATCATTTCAATAACGTCATTGTTTTGTGTCTACAAAATAAATATAAAGATAGGAATCTTCTCGTGAAATAGTTCTTTTAAACATTTTACTATCTCCTCTTGAAACGTTTTTATTCTTTGGTAAAATTTTAGTAAAATATACTATAAAATATACTATAATATCGTTAATTTATAGTAAAATATATAGTTAAATCAGTTAATACAAATGCTATAGACGCATTGATATGAGATTACTGACCTCTTGCATTGGCGATCCTTTAGCAATTGCTAAAATAAAACATAAAACTGCAAATAAAAGTATTTTCAAAAGTTCCATTTTGAGTTATTTTATATAATTTTGATGGCAACTAAATAAAACGAAAAGTCGGTGATCGCTTGCATGCAACAAACACGTATCCGGATTCTATTCAGATATATTAAGATATAAGAAATATCAATGTGCATCATAGACAATCAATTAAGTATATGTGTGGCCTTGGAATTATGTAAAAGTAATAAAGTTATCATTCTAAATCGCTCATAAGTTCACACTTAATGTCATATGATAAATGAAAATAGCACACTGATAATAAGAGGATTTCACACTCATCATTCTGTTTATCAGTTTCAATCAACGGTTATGTGTGAAATATAATTTAAGACCATTTTGCGATTTGTTTATCTTTTATCTTGATATAAATATTCACGAATAGTATATTGTACGATTAAATCAAAATGTTCCATTTAAAAAACACCGAGTGCATTCTTGTTTTTTTTTTCTGTCCTTAACTAGCGTTTTTTTACTCATAAACCGACCACAAAAAGGTATAGTTTTGTTAGAAATACAAAAAAAAGAAGTTTTGTTAGAAAAACACGGAACGGAAATACATTCAACGTTGATCAGGTTTGGTATATGTGATAGTTTTGTCAGGTTTATGTGATAGTTTTGGATGGCGTCCGTCTGATCATCACGTAGTACGATATAAATGTATAACTCTTTGGTTCTCTCAGTGTCGGGTTATATTTCCCATCTTGATGATCGAACCATTTCGAATCAATTTATAAACAATTTGAATAGAACTAGTTTTGATGATATTAGTATTAATGGTGTTTCAATTATAAATTAGTTTATTATTTTACGAAAGCTCATAAATAAAAATAGTCGAAAGATTGAATTTCATTTTTATTTGTCTTTTTTTTTTAACATGATTTGTTTAAGAAAATACTCGTACGTTCATTCAACAACAAATAAGCAAAATACGAATTGACATTCTATAGTTAAATGCACAAACATATAGACTACTCGACCTGAGACAGACATCACATCGGAAAATGACAATTATTGTGAATCCTTGTTCTCTTAAATGTTATGTCTAAATACGTTTTAATAGTTGTTCGCAGTTAAACGATTGACCTGCTTTACGAAAATTAAGGCCCGACACAATTCTTCCGATTTATACAATGTTTAACACATAAACATAAAAGTTATAAAGTTTCGTCCCTAATGCTTTAACAACTTTTATGATGTGTATATTAACAACTTAACACATATATACATCAAAACAAAATATATTTACATATGACAATCATAATGGTTATTGAGATCATTACTGAATTATTTGTATAACATTGGAAATTAAATATAATTTAATAGAAAGTTTCGAGAAAAAAACATCCTGCGAGATACAGATTTTTATGTATAATATGACTCTGGACCCACATGGTGTTTAAGGTGCATTTAAAATACTGATAAATATATTATTTAAGTTCGCACCTTGTTTTAAAATAATATCCAAAAATTGTTTTTTTTTTAAACGCAGCAATTTCCTAATATGTAAGGTTTGATTTTAATTATTAAAATTATCCACTTGTTTCCTCTATTTATACTATGGCAAGATATCCAAATGCTCCTGAGTCAGTCCATTGCGATTCATAATGCGCTCCAGCTCTTTCTTATACATCTCTTGATCCACCATGAATCCCGGGATCCGTGTCCGATCGAGCTCCGGACCCATGGCTTCCAAACGAGGCAGATCCCTATAGGAGACTTTGCCGCAGCGAACGAGCATGTGAAAGTCTATGTCGTGGATATGCTTGAGAATCTGAAGTGCGCCGTTTAAGTAGACTTGGTCTTTGCAAAATGCACCTGGTAAAGTATGAGAATAATAAATGGATATTTTTAGAATACATATTGTCTAGGCAAAATGCCCCTGGAAGACATTGAAATGATATGATAGGTGTAGTTTGATTGATACGGCATATTCTAATTAGATTGTTGTGTTAATTAAATGGGAACATGAAAAGCTTTGAAACTGCAATTGGCCTGAAAGAATGTTAATATATGTCCGACTGGTAATGTTATCAAACCACACATAGACGCATTCATGTACGAAACTTATACGCATGCGATGGACATATCTTTCGTGATATACATGTATTATTTTTTATTGATATGCATTTTGTTATGATCGACCTTCAGACTTTCATTAATTCGTTTGTACTTTTTTATATTGACAAATCTTTACTTGCTTACCTGGCATGCCTGTATCGAATTGACCGCGTTTGGCCCGAATACAATATTCCCACCGCACTTCGGGGTCCTTGACAAAGCGTCCTAAATCATTGAACACATCGGCGAATGACATCTGAGTAGCCTGTGAATTCAAGTTTATCTGCTTTGTAAAACTAAAGAGACTCAACAGATCGAAAATCTCGAGAACACCGAAAAGTCATCTATAAAACAAGGCACAAAAGGCGTTTTTGTATAATCGATAGAATACATCAGTACAGCACGAAGGTAAGAATTGTGAAAGTAAACCATGTTAATTCGGGTTAGCTTTAACGCTGTTTAGAAGTTAAAGGTACGGATACGCGCTTGCGAACTTTTTTATGCGATGCTGCGAAATTAAAAGAAAATAAAGTCAACGCAATATCGCTGTGGTTACTATTTTCTTTGACTTTCGCAGTATCACAGGCAAATTCAGCAAGCGCGTACACGTACCATTAAGAAGAAAATGAAGAAGAAAAGAGTCGAAATGTTTATTGCGATTTATAATTTTATGTGGAGTCTAACATTATGGAGTTCGTCGAGAAAACAGACCAAGCTACCTGATAAATGGTATAATATAGCATGGCACATCTCCATAAACAGGGATCCTTGCGGAAGATAATACTGTGTAGCGAAGCAAGCCCTTCCTCGGTCGGGTTGGCTGGTTCAAGGTTGTGAAGCTTTCGTTTCTTGGCGCTGCCCCATACTTGCAGCTTGTTGTTCCAAGCCCTCATGTAGTGAGTACCTGTAAAATTAAAAAGGAGATGGTCTATCGAAAAAAAAAAGATATATTTGTTTGTCGCTTTTGATAATAGCCAGGTGGTCGTAAATTCGAATTTTACTAACTTTTGTGTAAAAAAATTGTGTATTGAGGACTGACCTATTTCATGACGAAGCATGCCCTCCACCCAGTGTTCTCGCATGTTGTGAGCGCGAACTATGACCGTCGGGCGTCCTGCTACCATGGACATCCTAGCCCTTAAAACAGAGAAAATATGCTTTTGCATCATCGTTGAGATTATAAGATATACTTTATACAGTGTATGCTAAAATATAATATTTATATTTATTAAAATTTATCTAGCCTAGTGTACCATAATTTTATCTATATGTACACCTATTTATTTTTTTCACCTAACGATGAATATTCGTCAAATTCGTAAGTATGGGCAATAACTAATATGAGAATATGAAAACGCGCTCCTAAATTAGTTGAGCAATCAAATAAGGTAAACCCATAGGCTGAACAAATTGTCCGACGCACATTGACCTAACGATTGCATGTTAATCTATGCAAATGATATTTTCCCCTCGAGGCTTCGTTTAAAGAGCGGAAATCATTCGAGTAGATTTATCCATGTTGACATCTCAAGGTTTCGATCCAGGGCTACGTGTCCATTTAATTAAGTGGGTAGGATCGCATCGGATTACCATTTCTGCTTACATCAATGAAATTTAATATGGTGGTTCCGATTGACCTTCAATATGCACTCAAAAGGGGAGGATACTATATTTATGATGAGCGTGGTAGGTGACTGGCCAAGTAAGAAACAAATAATATTTACCGGTACCTCTTATCAGGAAATGGTTTTAAAAGGTGAACTGGCAGTACAACTTTAAGTAAAAAGACATATACAATGTAATCTTAAAATGGCAATGACTTCCAACCATAACAAGCCACATTATATTGGATATATAAGCCGCCCTCGGTAATTAGCCACAGAAATAGTTGAACAATGAGTAGTATCCCCTCTTTTGGGTTGCCCTCGCGTATCTACATACAACATGATGCTTTTTGGTTAGTAAACTTCACATATAAGCCGTGGATAATACATGCAGGTGGTGGGAATTTACCTTGATAATAGATCCTCCGAAATATTAATATCGACTTCATCGTCCATATTCTCCGCCCTCAGATAGTTCTTTGCGGCTTGGACGATCTCAAAACGAGACAGCTTCCGCCCGCCCGTCATCTCCATGTACTTCTCGTAGGTGCCGAAGCGCCGGATAGCGTTGTTCATGATGGCAACCGCCTGTGAAAGAAACCGAAAAGGTATACATTGAACACTTCATTAAACAATTTCATCAAATATCATCCGTTTAATGTGCGCCTTTGTTATGATTAAAAAGTGCTTACCCATAGTTATGATGTCAAAAGCCTGTGATGAGGCAAAAACAAGTGAGTATGTAGATTGGTAGAATTTTAACTACATTTGGTGTTTGAATATTGAACTTGTCGTTTTTCAGTGGCTTGATTTGGCGGAGGCTCTAATTGGTAAGTAAATATAAAAAAGGAAATTCTCAGATAAAATTCAGTTTTGTAATCAACTAATTTACGCATATCTGATCATTTGGGACAACAAGAGTTCATATAACACATAATGATCGCCTTCTCAGCAGTTTCAGTTTCTTAAGGTAATTCATAGGTTAGTTTCTTTAACGAATTGCAATTTTATGATCAAAATACATATGTATATTTCATGGTAGGAGAAATGGTGTCTTTTAAGATGACATTGGTAATAAACTTATAATAATTTTTTTTGCAAAGCTAGGGTAAGGTATAATCTTGTCGAAGAATCAATTGCATAAGCCACTTCTGAGATCCTAAGCAATGATCATTGATTAGATGGAATTAATTCCCAATCCATTAGAGTGGTTCCGTATTTCACAAAAAGCTGATTCGATCAATCTGGATTAATTTACTGCTCTTTTTAGGAGCCCTCTAACCATTAGACAAATTGACACTATGGTGTTATGAGATCAATGATTTTTTACATGCCGTGGAAGTCTACAATAAAGATGGCTTTTTCTAACTTTAAAAATGAAATTATAGATTTTTTCACTATTCTGTCTCCTAAATTATACAAATAGATAATTTCAATAAATGAATGTATTGACTTCTGCTGCAAAAAAATCATTCATGTATGCAATTAAGGTTTCTACGCACTCTATTAGTTAGCGACCATTTACATGTACATTCATATTTGCCCCCATACCTATATGATCAGTTTTTACTCAATCAGTTTGAATAAAATAACGTAAAGTAAAACGTGACCGAAATGCTACTTACCAAATGGAGCAGTTTATCCGAGGCACGACTGTATTTTTGCATTTGAGATTCCGTCGCCGGATTCGCATAAACAAATATTGGCGAATATGTGAAATTCGATCGGAAGAACTTTTCCTTTTCCGTCTTTTGATTTTCAGGCTTTATCGCCATATACAGGGGAAACTTCTTTCTAGTCTCATTTGACGCTACACTCAGCCGCGAACTCGTTCGGTATATATCGGGAGCCGAAGGCGTTTTCGTCAGCCGAACGACGACGGGCGGAGGTGGAAGTGACCTTTCACGTGACGCACCACGTGTTTTGCTTTGCGATGATCCCGGTTTCCCACCTTTCGATACGGATCGCGTACGCGGCAATGCGCGCGATGACGATCCGCCATTTTTGTTGCTTTCGCGACTCGGCTGCCGACTTCCGTTTCGGCTATTTCCGCCGCCATTCCCGCCGCGGCGAGAATCACGTGACGGCATTCGAACGACGGAAACGGACCGCGATCGAGCACCGGCGTCGCTCGGACGTTTATTTTTGGTGGCGCCGCCGTTTACTGATTGCGATCGTGATCTTCCCGAACGCGATACTGCGTTGCCTCTCGATCGTGCACGTGATCGATGCTCTCCTGATGGTAGCGAGTTTACAGATTGAGATCGAGTGAGATGTAATGGCAAATTCGGTCCAACGGTTCCATATACACTCTGCACTGAGCGCGTATGTTTCAGTCGCGAAACGTGTTCGGTGACGGAATTCACAGACCGCGAGCGTCGTAAAGGACCACCACCACTTGAATTCTTACCATACGCCAATAACGATTGAACTGAACTCGAGCGTGAATGTGACCCGCCTTTACCACGTGGAAACGTCTTTCCAAGATCGTAAAGGAACTCAGTGGCCGCCTCCCTTTGTTTCCTTAAAGCGGAAATAGAGTATGTGCGCTGAATAGGCGGAAGCTTCAAAAGCGGATGTGTTGATGATCTTGGAGTTTGTTGCGGTGTATTGCTTATAGAAGTGGCGCGCGGTGTACGTCTTGGTGTTATACGCCTCGTTTCTTGTCTTGGAGTGTCTTGAGTACTGCCAGCAGGATTTTTATGTCGCGATTTGGCGTTCTTTAATTTCGGAGTTCTTGGTTTTGGTAATCGTGTTGTTGTTGATTTGTAATATTTATCTTCTCGCGACGAACGCGGTTTAAAGAGTCTCGTGCCCGATTTCGGCGTATTTGGAGTTTTGGGAGCTTTCGATTGCCCTGCTACTGTTCCATTATCCTTTCCATAGCGTTTATTCCTAGCCCCGTCCTTTCGCGTGACTTTTGGTATCTCATATAGCACACTCGACCATGTATAGTTCATTGAACGGAGGAAGTCATTTTTACTGGCTGGCTTGGCAACTTCCGTTGGCCTAAGTGTAGGCAACCGAACTTCTCCTAAAGTCCGCATTATGAAAAGCAAGTATATCACTTTAACATTCTAAATCAAATCAATTTCTATTGGTTATTTATATCGTTCCTAATTAATTAGATTTCACTTGATTTATTGATAATTTACACAATCGACTATTCTGATCCCATGTTTTTTAATTGATTTTGACACTTTTTCGAGCAAAAACCCTTGTTTTGGTTACGCATAGAACATTTTATAAGGACATATAGCATTCATTAAAGAGGCTTTAAATGTTATATATTAAATCTATCTGCGCACTTAATGTAATACGAAATGATCTCTTGATGGGATTGACTCAACACTAGAACAACTTTGCCATGATTTCTTATTGACTGAGCAAACTGACAAAAGCAACAATGTTAATACTTACACCAAGTTTGACACAGAATTCTGGATCCATATATAATCCGGAATGTAAGCTCTATTCATCACATTGAGTCGACAATAACCAACACAGGGATTCCCCTCTAGAAATCTATCCAGGCGATATATTTCACAGCAAATGAAGAACAAATATTGAATAATGAAAAATCCGGCTAAGTAGTCTTTTGACAATCAGTTTGACGTAGATAGATGCCCGGAAAAAAATAGTTTAGCGGCCTACTTGCAACTAAAATTACCGCGGATCGATTAGAGCTACTAATGCAAAAGAAATGCCAACTTATATCATGTAATTTAGCAATATCTTATCCAATATTATTGCATATTTTACAGATATAATCAAATATATACTTGATGCTATTTATAATGTTTTTATTGCTCGCAGTTTATCATAAATGCAACTTGAGTTTTAGATGTGTTGAGATAGGTATACCAACGACCATCAACAGGGCAGTTTTACATAACATCAAATTGAAATTTATATATATATAAATCAGTATGTCTCAATAAACTATAAAAAAACTTTAAATGCGATTATTCTTCCACTTAATAACACTTGAGCACACAAGAACGGAAGTCTTTTATGAAACATATGAATGACACGAACTAAAGTGTGGATTTTCTGGATCGATTAGCATAATGCACTTAAGTTTATGGTACAAGGAGTTTGTGTGGTTTATATACATTGCATATCATAACTACCATGTATACAAACTTACTGCTATATTCTAGCATTAGCATTTTATTATTCATAATAATGAAATTGCAGCAAAATTGTATTACAAATACGTGTTTTGCAACATAATAGGAAAGCTATACTTTTTTCATGAACAAAATATCAATTTATCGTTTTTTTAATGACAAAATATAATCTGCAAAGGATCTGGAAACCATTTTATGGATGACAAAATACACATTGAGCGGTGCTATTTTACCCAAAACAAATTTACAGAACGCGTGTTTGCTTGAAAGCCTTGACATATTCAGTAGGATCTACTGCACCACAGAAAACCCAATCAAGCTCCCCATATATGCATTAACATCACACTCGGTCTCCCGATCCATTCTCAAGTCCGATCGCCATCTTAAAGGTGGATATCGATATATACTTGTTTGAATAGTGTTTTCGTGTCAAAGAACGAGTTTAATTGCGGTCATTCATTTATTTAACCAACCCAGTCTCAACGACAACTTGACATGATAAACGCATGTTAACGTTGACCTTAAGCGTGTTTCTATTACATGACACCACTAACAATTAATCGAATATTATACGCACTTACGATAACATATTGCATCGACGGTAATAGTCGGACGTGTTTTGAAATCGGTGTGCGTTATATATTCGGAAAATGACAGACAAATTAACCACCATGGGATTCGTGGTAATGAAATATAAAATAAAGATGAAGTCCAATTTTTCGATACATTTTCTTAATTAGCCATGTTCATGAAATATAATATTCACAGGAGAGAAGGAGATATTTTTGATTTAATTATGGCAGATAATATACATGAAAGACAATAAAGCCCATCGACTTACTACAAAATAACCAAGCAAATAAACGAAAATATACCATATAAAGTAACTGTAGTATAATTCATTTATGTCGATGACATACTATAAATGTTCTAAAAATAGCGCGTATTTCACCACACACATGTAAACAGGAAACCAGTTTGCCGATCAAACAAAATATTGAATGAGTGCATAGATATTGCACAACAAAGTGCCATAGACGTGTGTTTTTTTATTTCGTCATTTTTTTCATCATGTCCAGCATGCATTAACAAATTTTTGTATTTGCAACAGCCAAATTTTTCTGATATTGGTATATATACTAGGTGTATATCTTATCAATAATTTGTCTTGAATTCAAAATGATTGTTCAATGAATAAATGAAATATGACCCCTTGAATAAAACTATTTGTCGGCAAGTGGTGTTTTTTTATTTCGTCAGGTGAAACTGATTATTTGTTTTTCACTGCTTAGAGCTTTATTTTATTTGGTACACACATTCTTAAGTCACAATCCATATAACGGAATAATATATCAAACTGTTTTCAATCAAATATCTAGATTTGATTACTTAAAAGTTGCTAATTCGGTCATGAACGTTGGTTGTATACAATGTTCGTCACCCCAGTTAAAGAGGGCCTTTCTACAGAGTTGATATGTGAAAAATAGTGCATTAAATGAAAATGCAGACACCACATAATGTTATAGACTACATTCATAGATAATACACACACTGTTATATAGATTTAGACTATTATTCAATAGGAAAGTGTCAGTAATTATATTAAAACAAACCTTTTCCCCCTTTTAAAGCTCTTATATTTTGGCGTCAGAATAATAAATTATCACTATTATTGGAAATAGTGATTGGTGCATATTGTAGAGATCAGGTTCAGGTAGCAAATTGATTCTCCATAATTCTAGCGGCAATATATAAAGTTATGGCCTTGTTTTTACATTATTAAATATTTTTTAATGTTTTCTGTACTTTTGAATAAAATTTTCGGTGGATATGTTACACATACCCCGTTTATACAAGGTTGTGGCTCTATATTCGATTAAACAATGAATAACTGCTTGAAAAAACACATACAGCGACAATAAGATACCACCTGACGAAATAAAAAAACACCCTTGCTGACAAATAATTTCATTCAAAGGGTCATATTTCATTAATTCATTACACAATAATTTTGAATCGAATGCATTTGAATGATAGAAGATACACCTAGTACATATACCAATATCAGAAAAATCGTGTTATTGAAAATACAAAAATTTGTTAATGCATGCTGGACATGACGAAAAAGTGACGAAATAAAAAAACACACGTCTACTTGTTTTTCTATATAAAGCAAGTTTAAACTGACCAGGAACATACAATATTTAAAGCCATAATACAAGAAATAACATAAAAAGATAAGAGAATATAAGTAATAAAACAAATATTCACAACTGAATTTACAAAGCGTGAAAAACAGAAACAAATTTGAAATGGCAACACAAACCATACAAGACATAAGCAAAGGGAAAGAGTGGTAAGTTTAATTTTTAAAAATAAATTATAAATTGCAAAATTAATATTGACACTATTCGATTTAAAGTGATATTGTTTAATCATATTCTTAATGATACATGTTATATTAGTTGTTTTCCTTTATTTAGCTCACAATAATAATTACAATATGTAAAGTGGAAACACATATAAACATTGTACCTGAAATAAACTATTTTTTTACGCTCTCCTACAGGGTGGCCAAAATGAAGACCGACTTAGAAGAGCGCGGTGTGGCCGTGATTCCTGGTGTAATATCACCACACGACTGCGACCAGTACATCGAAGAACTTCGCTCTTGGTTAGCGACTTTTGACGAGGGTCGCTTTCCCAACAATATCCATTCCATCATCCACAGTTACGGTATAGCACACCACCCAGCTGCATGGAAAGCGCGATTGAAAGCTAAAGCGGTATTCGCTGAAGTGTGGGGTACGCAGAAGTTGCATTCGAGTATAGATGGCGTTGCTATAGGCCAGCCACCGGAAAAAGAAGACGGTGCATTTGAGGACCATGATGGTGGAGCGAATCAGTTACATTTGGATCAGGGACCGAGTAAAAAGGGCCTGCATGCGTATCAAGGGGCCGTATATTTAGAGGAAGCCACAGATGAGGATTGGTGCTTTCTAGTCATGGAGAAATCGCATAAATTCCATGACGAGTACTTCAGGTTATTCCCAACCAAGTCAAAGAGCGATTTCTGTAAACTGACTGAAGATGGACAGAAGTGGTTCATAGAACAAGGCTGTCCTATAACGAGAATCTCAGTTCCCAAAGGCGGTATGGTGCTATGGGACTCGCGGACCGTACATGCCGGTGCACCGCCAAGCCAGGGGCGCAAAAACCAGGACAGATGGCGCTTTGTGACATTCGTTTCAATGACACCCGCCATTTGGTCGTCAAAAGCGGACAACGAAGAACGCTCCCATGGTTACCATACGATGCGTTGTTCGCGACATTGGTCTTCGCAGGGATTTAGTTTGTTCGGTGTACGGAAGCCGACCCGATGGGATATCCGGGAAATACCGGATGTTGCGAAGACGGACGAAGCGAGGTTGCTTGTTGGGGATTTGGAATATAACTTTGGGGATGGCCAATCGAATGGACCAAAGTATAAGCCGGTTGTTAAGGCACCGGTCAGGAGGCCATATAAAGCTCGTTAAATTATTCAAGAAGGAAAACGAGGCTATGAGGTTATATAATATTAATCCGCATACCGACCAAACCGACTGTGATGAAATTGGAGTGTAGTTAACTTTAGATTTTGCCTATTCAAATACAGTAGTTTTAGCTGGCGGTCGCCAAACTCCTAAGTGTTTTTTTTGTATGTAAATCACACTGATATGCCTGTGGTATTGAGTGAAACATCACTGAACAGTCCATTTACGCATCTATTAATAAAGTTGCAATCATCTTGCATTTAGTTATAACTTTTTAGTTATTTATTTAGCTAACACTTTATAGTTATTTACTTTAATTTACTTATTTATATGTATAAATGTTATCTATTTACACATCTATTTATAAAATGGCTACTTATAATGTCAATGAATGTAGTTGAGCAGAATAAAATAATAAATGAATAAGATTTCAGTTCATGTTTTATTCCTTAATCGAATTGCTCTAAAATAGAAGCATCAAAACGCTACATATAAACTTATGTGAAATAAATTCAAAATCTAACAAAAACATTGAAATAAATAAACACACAGTAGTATCAAATCATCATCTCTGAACCAACATCAAGACTTATCCGAAAAAAAAATAAAGTAAGCCTTCTGAGTATTGTATTTCAGTGTTCCTTTAGCCATTGTTCACACCTAAAACTATTACTAACATTTAAAATATAAACCAAAATCATCTCAAACATTTTGCACGAACGCGCTGTTTTTTTTTCGATATTCCAGATGTAACTTACCTTATTTCTTTTTGTCACAATTACATGCGATTTTTCTTGTCGTTTATATAAAATTGAAAATGGTATGACAACTACAAACACCTGTTGGTGAATTTACTTTTCCCCGTGTTTTTCCCGTCTTTTAAAATGATCCGCGTGTCTTGATCCATCACTTAATTTGACTCCAACTGCTCCTGATATTGACCTGTGGCCTTCTTTTCTCAAAAAAAAAAAATAATAAATAAATAAATTAAAATACAAATAATACTTTGAATATGGTTATTAAAAGAAGCAGAAGAACAACTGAAAATATTGTTGAATATATTTAGGCCTATAATTTCCATAATCAAATTTACAATACGTGATTGAAACAAAAAAATATATATATATATTTTAGTTTTGATATAAGGTGGTTCTCTTCACCAAAATCACTGTACTAATCAAAGGCATAAAATGCAAAAGTTCAAGTAACAATCAAAGGAATACCGGTATATAGTGACTATTACTACTGGTGCTGAAAACCTGTCTTATCCAGACACCCGAAGCAAAAGCCATTCGACTTAGATCATTTCTGTATAATTCAGGTTAATATGACTTTAGAAATTTAATAAGTGACAAAAATTTTATTATATTTTGATTAAAAAAACTTACATATTAGATATGGTTATCTACCATATGAGAATATTTTGATTTTTTTGAAAAATGAAAACAGTTGATTCCAGGATCAAACCCATGACCATGTGTTTAATAAGCAGATACATTACTGACTGCGCTATTGTCGATTGCGTATGATGGGAAACAGCTGTGATCAGATCAAAACAATCGTTATGTTTCACAAGCATCAAAATCAACAATTAGATTAATGAAACTGATGAAGTCCTCCGCTACTTCAACAACAGTTCAAAATGTGAATATCTAGGAAATTAAATTAAACTATCAACGGTATCCATCAAATGTGTTTTTTTTTTTGAGAAAATCCAAAAATTAACCAGAAAAGGCACAGCTTTAATATGTTTATTCCGTATGCCAAAGAAAAACTTAATCTATAGAGGGTTAGCCGAGATCTCTTTAGTACTAACCTTATTGAAAATCACACTTAGTCTAAAAATCAGCATTTTTCGAATTTCGCCGAAATCTTTGAGAAAAAAAAACATCAAATGTACATCTCACATAAATTTTCTATCCATATAACAAAGGAAAACTAAATATATCGAGGGATAGCCGATATGATGAGGATACGATAAAGAAAAAAAAAAGATTTGAAAGCTCCACGGTCAAAACTGTCGGAGAAAATAATTTAAGATAAAGTTTTTCATAATATAGAAGACCAAGATTTTTAAACTGGCGAGGCCCGCTATGGCGACAAAATTGATCTTTCCCTAATTAAAAGCACAAGCAGGTACGAATATAAAATAAATAAGCTTGATGGCAGTTTGAAAACCCTGCAGTCAAAGCTATAGGAGGTGTTTGAAGGCTAACACAGCGACAATGCTTTTAAAGTCGCTATAAAAAGCACACGCCGTTATGAGGCTACCATTAAGAAGCCTAGGTAAAAGTTTAAAAAGTCCATGATCATAACTATAGGTGATAGGTTTTTGGAGCAAACGGTGTTTCACTATTTCGAAGACCAAATTGGTGAAAGTCCACCATGAAGAAAAAAATATTTTAATTTCTAAACATAGGCAGGGGGCACCTTTGTGGTCGCACTTGCGACCGTCGTTTTGTCCCGGCGAATGCCATTTCAGGTGACACTCGCGCCAGTGCTAATGTCAATTTGATCGAAATTCACATAGTGCAATTAACTTCATTTTTTGAAATACCTTTATAAATTGCGCTCGCGCCTTTGGCGCTTTCATTTTAGATGTTTAACTTCAGGTCAAATTTTGCTGTGCGCGAAAGTCTTTTTTTTTTCACGCGCGTCGCAGGACCAATTATTTTTGGTTAACGTATACCCCTGTATAATAGGCATCAAAGAAAAGCCCAGCCTAAGAAATACGCATTCTCAATCACGGATATCTCTCTATTAAAAATAGCAGGTGATAAATGTTTAGTCATCCTCACGATGTCTCCATCACAACGTTGCTCTCACAACGTCGACAATGTCACAACGTCCTCATCACACAGTAAATTGGGTATCAGGACAACTCACCCAAAAACCAACTCACCCAAATAAAAATTGGTCAACTCACCCAAATTCTTGGATAACTCACCCAAGTTTTTGGTCAACTCACCCAAGTTTTTTGGACGACTCACCCAATTTTTTGGACAACTCACCCAATTATTTTTTTCACATTATAAGACAAAATATCACATCTTTTTCATTCAATTGGTATTGATGTCCATTAATATTAGATTATAAATATATATGTTCCTTCAAAATTCGAGATTACAGCAATATTATATTTCCTAAAATTAGAAGGACGTATGCGCATCTGCCTGGGGAGCGCAAAGTGCTTAATATAAAATTCAAATCCATTGTTTTTGTTACTAAGTGACTTTAAAGCATAGCTGTGATACCTAAAATTGTATATCTCAACGAGAAATAAGTTTTCGAGGCATTCTCTTAATTTTTAAAACTTGGGTGAGTTATCCAAAAACTTGGGTGAGTTGACCAAAAACTTGGGTGAGTTGACCAATCTATTTGAGTGAGTTGTTCACAACTTGGGTGAGTTGGTTTTTGGATGAATTGGTTTTTGGGTGAGTTGTCCGACATCCAGTAAATCGTCCTTAAAATGTCTCACAAAGAAATTCTAGATTCATCACCATATACGCGTAACGGAAGGAATGGGTGAGAGAATCAGAGACTAAATAGGGACTGAAAATAACTTATTTCGAAATAGCTTATTTTTGCACATGACAAACCGTGGAATTCTACATGTTCTAAAAATAGCCTGTTTCACCACACACATGTTAACAGGCAGGGGACAAGTTTGCTGATCGAAAAAAAATGGAATGAGCGCATGGTGATTGCATAACATGGTGCAATACTGGTTTCCTATATAAAAGAACGCCAAACTGAGTACAAACATAAAGCGATAAATAAATATCATCAAAATATTTATACAACTGGATTTATCAAGTGTAGAGAACAAATATATTTCTAAAATGGCATCAAAAATCACACAAGGCATTAGCACAGATAAAGAGTGGTAAGTTGTGAAGATATATTCCAAAAAATGCATATCGTAAAGTAACGGTCAATGTAAAATCCATTTAATTGACAGTGAAATTTAACATTTCTTGCCACAAGCTTTAATTTCTTTATAGCATGGTAAGTGTTTGTTTTAAATACAATACACATAGAACTTGTAATATAGGATTTATACATGTAGGTATATTTTGTTTGTGTCTTAACTTATAATTATATTTGATGCTCTCTTACAGGGTGGCCAAAATGAAGGCCGACCTAGAAGAGCGCGGTGTTGCCGTAATACCGGACGTCATATCCCAACACGACTGCGACCAGTACATCGAGGATTTACGCTCGTGGTTAGCCACATTCGACGAGGGTCGCTTTCCCGACAATATCCACTCTCTCATTCACGGTTACGGGATAGCACACCACTCAGCCGTATGGAAAGCCCGGTTGAA
>LQRL01111171.1:2948-19106 GCA_001703475.1 Hydroides elegans
TACATGGTTTACATTTATTTTCCCTAATCCACATTCATATGCACTCAATTACATTAATTTGCACTCAGCTGCATTTATTCGCACGGTCTTCCACGCTGGCGTCTTGCGCAAACACCTCCAGTAGCGAGTTGGTCCTCTGCAGATGGTCCCTTGCTCTTCACATTTATTTTCACTAATCCACATTTATATGCACTTAATATTGCACTCACCTGCATTTATTCGCACGGTCTTCCTCGCTTGCATCTTCAGCGAACACATCCAGTTGTGAATTGGTTCTCTGCAGGTGATAACCCGGCGCGTACATGGTTTACATTTATTTTCCCTAATCCACATTTATTTACACTCAATTACATTTTTTTTGCACGCACCTGCATTTATCTGCACGCACCTGCATTCATTTGCACGTAACTGCATTCATTTACACGCGCCTGCATTTATCTGCACGCACCTGCATTCATTCGCACGTAACTGCATTTATTTGCACGCACCTGCATTTATTTGCACGGTCTTCCTCGCTGGCGTCTTGCGCAAACACCTCCAGCGGCGAATTGGTCTTCTGCAGGTGGCCCCTTACTCTTCACATTTATTTTCCCTAATCCACATTTATTTACACTCAATTACATTTTTTTGCACGCACTTGCATTTATCTGCACGCACCTGCATCCATTTGCACGCAACTGCATTCATTTGCACGCGCCTGCATTTATCTGCACGCACCTGCATTCATTCGCACGTAACTGCATTTATTTGCACTCACCTGCATTTATTTGCCCGGTCTTCCTCGCTGGCGTCTTGAGCGAACACCTCCAGTTGTGAATTGGTCTTCTGCAGGTGGCCCCTTACTCTTCACATTTATTTTCACTAATCCACATTTATTTGAACTCCATTACATTTATTTGTACACACCTGCATTTATTTGCACGGTCTTCCTCACTTGCGTCTTGCGCAAACACCTCCAGTAGTGAATTGGTTCTCTGCAGATGGTCACCCGAATTCATCATAACGTCCACCCAACTCGCGCATTCTGCTCCGTCTATGCGCGTATTCACGTTTCCCGCATATGGGATAGTGTTAGTCACGATGGGGTCCATAATAAAACAGCCAACTGAAATAGATATATGGAATTGTGTTGATAACGATAAGTAAGAAAGTAACCAACTTAAATTGAGATCGGAAATTATGTTGGTCATGATAGGATAAGTAAGAAAGCAGCCAACTTGAATAGAGTTAACTAATCGAGTTTTTTTTACGAAATGTGTTGGTATAAGGCATATAAATACTTGTTGTTAAGGAACATAGCGAAATAAATACCAAAAGTAATATAATTTGTTAAAAGGACGTTTTATAAAAGACGATGTTTTATTATTATTTAAAAATCTTGTTATTTAATAATTGAATAAACATTATAATTGATGAAAACAATTTAAAACTTACTGTCAGTGTCGACACCTATCGGGGAAATATAGAAAATTGATTAAATATAATATGAATGATAAAATGAAAATGAAATTATAAGAAAAATGATTAAATGTATCATGGTTACACGAAACATATCATGTTTATATATATGTAAAAGCCAAATCGGGCCTTAAATAACGAAAGAAAAGTGTGCTTTTCTCATGAACATAAGAGATAAATTGCTATGTTTTAAATACAAATTTTGCTTTCAAGCTTGTGTCTTTTGTTGTTGGTATGATCTTACCTGGGCAAAGAGGAACATCACAGTAGGCAATGGCAGTCACTAAGTTATCCTCGAAATGTATGCACCAGGGCCCGGCGGGATCGTTATTTGGATTCCTATATAGAAAATGATCTATAATTGTTATATTTGATAATTGATATCAGTTATTTTCATCAGATTTAAGTATCATGGATAAACCTTAACCAATAATTAGATATATCCGGGAAATGATACCAGGAATTATGTAATCGATTCACTTTCAAATAGTCGTGGTTGTTGGGTTATATAGGGTTAACAGGAGTTTAAATTGAAATGAAGTCATTTGGAACTTGCGAAGATAGGTTTGTTTGGCTTGAAAATATTAAATTTTACGGATAATTAATTGGAGAACTCAATAGTAACTAGATGGAAGGTGCTCATTAAGAGCACAACTATCTACAATCTTTTTCTCTTATACATATGACTGTTTATATATAGGCTCTTTTCAATAAGCTACCCTTTATTTCAAAAAAGAAAAAAATATATATAGATCGGACATAGAGTCAAACTATTTTATGTTTAATATTTCAACCAATCTGGAAAATGTTTGTATACATAATAGGGTACATTGCTACTATATTAGATCCAACCCTTATCCAAGTGCGCAATAGTTTGAATTTAAATCAAATACACCATACCAAGATATAGTCCTTAACTTTTCAAAAGATAGTAATATGATATGAGGGACATCATTCATGGTATGAGTATTGATTATGTGTCACACTGCTTTTATAGCGACAGTAGCGAGCGCTGCTCTTGCACAAATACCTGTCCAGTTATTGATCGTATGACGTCAGTGACGTAACTACAGTGTTTTTCAGTGAGACGATTAAAAAGGCATTTCACAGTAAGAATTGGATTTGTTTCTTGATAAATAATACCTATATAATATAGTAAATCGTGTTCTAAACTACCTATGCTCCATGTCTGACATGTATTTTATATTGTTATAGGTATTTCACGGGGTGTTTCGACCTTTAACACATCGAAAAAGGTTTCACGGGAAGGGTGGTGGACTTTTCCCTAAAACATCGAGTGATCGCAATACCTGCATATTTTCGTAAACGAAAAGATTGCAGATAAAAATTATAACAACAGTAAACATACCAATATTTGCTCCGTGCTTGATCAATGCTCTACCGCACTTATTTACTACTTTGCCACATATATTTCTTTTACTCTTTGTCCGACTCTAACGGCCTGCTTGCCCGCACTTATTACCTATTAACCCGCATTTCTTTATATTTACCCACATTGTACCCAACCGCATTTACTAACATGAACTTGTTTCCCATTTACCCAATTTTAGCCCTCTGCCTCCCTGCGCTCATAATAAATTAATCCGCCATTATTTTTTCTCTTACCGCACATCAACCACACCGTTTTTCTACTTACCCACACTCACCTGTACTTTTTACCTACTTACCCGCCATTATTTCCTTCTAACAGCCCACTAACACGCACTCATTTCCTACTTACCCGCATTTATTTCCCACTCACCTGCACTTATTACCATTATTTCTTACCAACTGCCCACTTACCCAAACCGATTTCCCACTTCCCGCACTTATTTCCTACTAACCGTCCCATATTTTCCTATCATCCCGCACTTGTTCCTACTCCACCGCACTTATTCCTACTTACTCACCTGCACTTATTTCCTGCTTCAGACCATGTGCTCTCCGGGAACGTGGAAAGATCGAGGCCACCCACAAGAACGTGGGCTTCGTCCCAAGGCAGGCAGGCTTTACCCGCAACTGTGATCGATGCGGGTCCATCGTAGTCTGACCAGCTGTTGCCCATTCGACAGTCGGTTTCGTCTTTCATAAAAATAAATATTTATATGTTTTTGGATTAGACATATTGATCGATATATGTGTATAAGGGATACGGGCTTTACCCGCAATTGTGATCGATGCTGGTCCATCATAGTCTGACCAGTTATTACCCATTCGGCAGTCGGTTTCGTCTTTCATAAAATGAATGTTTATATGTTAAAGGGTAAGACAAATAGATCGATATATGAGTATAAGGGATACAAAATTACCCGCAACTGTGATAGAAGCGGGTCCATCGTAGTCTGACCAGTTGTTGCCCATTCGGCAGTCGGTTTCGTCTATTTAATCAAGTGTGATCAAATGATATATATATTTTTTGGTAATTAAAGTTGAGATTGTCAATATAATCGAAGAGTTGAATAAGGATTCTTCTATTCAATTGAGGGGGTTAAAAGCTTTTAATTTGTTGTTTAGGTTTCGTTTATTCCATTGCGAGATTCAAAAGATATTCTATATCTTATATTACTCTATTTACTTCATTTTCGATAACTTTATTGTTTGCTATTGCGGAAACCTAAGGCCGTCTTAACGCAAACAAAAATCCCGAAAATAAAAGCTCGAAAACTGCGAGCTCAAAAGCCAATTTTGTATAAAAATAGCAATTTATCTCTTCTGTTCACGCAGAAACAAAACGTTTTGTTTTGCATTATTTTCGAGTTTTCATTTTGCGTGAACGCGCCTTAACATAGCCTACCTATCTGGCAGAGTATTCCACTGAAACCACTTGGGCACGTGCACTCGTAGTGGTCAGCATGTGACACGCACGTGGCTCCGTTTAGACATCGGCTCGGGCTGCAGAAGTCGAGCGGGGCTTTAAAAAGTAAACAGACAATGAAAATATATACAATTATATACAATATTTGAATATAAATTTGTTTAGATATTTGTCTACATATTAGAAATGGTCAGCATGTGGCCTTGATTAAACAGCGGCTTGGGCTGCAGAAGTCGAGGGGTGCTTTAAAAAGTAAACAGACAATGAAAAAAACATACAATTATGTATAAATATTTGAATATAAATATATGTATATTTTTTTTCTATATATTAGAAATGATCAGCATGTGACACGCATATGGCCCTGTTTAAACATTGGCTCGGGCTCCAGAAGTCGAGAGGAGCTTAACAAAAAGTAAACAAACAATTATGATTAAACTTTATATAATACATAAGTAATGTTCCAAATGCAACATATAGATTTCTTTATTTCTGATACCGGTTTAGGCAACAGAAGGCAAGAGGAACTTCTTTAAGTAAAGATATGATATAATATAGCAACGATAAAAAATGATGAAATTGAAGGGCTCCATGAATGAAACTGTAACCCCTTGTTAACATGGTAACATGCCATTTTCGATGTTAAGGTTTACAAATTAATATAATCAATTAACTGCATCAGTTAATGAGAGATTTATGCGCACATTGTCCCCATATTCTATTCGTCAAGAGACGTCCGTATCGCGACACTAATGGGCATTACCTCAAAATATTACTATATTTTAGACTCATCTTAGCACCTGCAAGATGGTGTTTAACGACCAGGCTCCGGACAAACGCCCTTCTTACGAACTTCATTGCCGCGACTTGTAAAAATGGTGTTTATACCTCCACGACTAATAAGGACGTCCGGAAAATTTTCAAATAAGCCGAAAGTAGGGTGTCCGCTCAACGTATATGGACGTCTTGCCGAATGAGTTTCTTTAAACAAAATAACGTTATACCTTATATGCATTAAACTATTGCGCATATATGGGTGTATTCCTACCTGTACATTCAGGAATGTCAAGGCACATGTAGGGATTGAACACAGCGCCCTCCTCTACGAAGCACCAAGGATTGTCTGGGCTATAGTTTGGAGTTCTAAGCAAGTAAAAATATATGACATTTAGTAAAAAAAAGATATATCAGCAAAACTTTGACAATTACGGATTCTAGTTTGGAGTTCTAAATAAGTAGAGATATTCAATTAATGAAGTCTGGGGTTCTAGGAATTTTTTTCAAAACGAATTGATTCTATATCAGCAACAGCACGATAACACGAGGTGCAGGTTGGAGTTCTAAATAAGTAGAAATGTTAAATTGATTAGGCCACTTTCTCATCCCAAGTCTAAACCTGGTTTCTTGGTTAAAACAAACGGAAACCTAGTCTAGATTTAAGATAAGAAATTAGCCCAATTAAGTCTTGGGTTCTAGGCATAAATATATTCAAAATGTATAAAAAACATATGAAATATACAGTGACAGTATGATATTATGGGTGCTAGGTTGGAGTTGTAGATATGAATGTATTCAAATTACTTTTTAATGAATAGGCAAAACAATGAAAATGAAAACAAAAACAACAAGAGGGAAACTATGCTCATAGAGCATATGAATCCGCTATCTTTTCTTAGAAATAAAAACTAGATGATCTAATACTCGTAGAGTACAATTTATCTGCAATCTTTACCTCTTTATTATTAATTTTTAATATTTTCTATATGACAAAAATATACAATTTAAGACCATGTCTATTTTAAGGGGTAGAATTATATGAAGGAAATCCCACGACAACAAAATAATGGTTTTCGAACATTTAAATTTTGCGAAATGGTGTTCACTTTTTTCCAAGCCAGCTGGGTTGTTTCGTCTTTTCTATCCAGCTTGGTCTGAAAAGGAACACCTTTTGCGAAAAATTTAAATGTTAAATGGAAGTAAATTACCTATCATATCATGCAAATAACTGCAGCTGCAAGTATATCAAATAATGCAAGCAAGTTTATCGAATTGCAAAATAATTACTGTCACTAATTATTGTGAAAAAAAAAACAATAAAGGTGTTCCTCCTACCCCTCCAGTCTCCAAGATTAAATGTATTTTCAAAAAAAATCCAGGTCAGAATTTGATGGTAATATATATTTTTGTAGGGAACAGCTCGTGATGTGCTCTTTTTATTACATAATAACCCAATTTTATACAACAAATCCTATACTTAAATTATTATAGAAGTGGAATGCAATCGAAGACTTTGTTACGGAAATTCCTTATTATTGAGAGATTTATATGTTTTGGTACATATATAAATGAAAAAGTTAAGTTAATATTCAATTTCCAATCTTTATTTAATATTGTTTTGCATTCTGCACCTCCAATTTAAAAAATAATCGTTAATATAGGGACTCGACACAGTGATTATTGATTATGAATCACAGTGACTTATTAAGCAGCGCATCTACTCATGTACAACCCTACATCAATAGAGTGCTGTCACTCATTCCAAAAAGCTCCACCCCTTTTGTACATTTAATTGATTGCGTAACGAATCACAACGCGAGAGGGCTTTATAGTGGTTTTCAGCAGAACAAAACTAAATGCATTAATTTCAAGAGGTGATGGCTTTCAAATCTAAATAATGTTATTAAAATATATAATGTCATAATTCTAAACCACCTATTCTCCATATTCAGTGTATTAGCAATACACTCATATATATATCATAGTGTTATTACGTTTTTAACATATAGAAAAAGGTACTACAAAACAGGAGGGGTTGTTTGCCCTCAAAAGTGAAGCGATCGAAATACCTGCTTTTTTTCGTAAACGAAAAGATTGCAGATAATAAATTTACATTTATCCAAACGATATTTGTATATATTTTTGTATTGTAGTCTAGGCAATTTCTTTTAGAGCACACTACCAGACATAATCGTCTCATTGATTATTGCTATAGACAGCTTATTTGTTTGTGTTTGTTTATTCTTTGGTATTTCAACAAATATATGCAATATTACAATAATACAGATTACCCAATATATTTCTTGACTGAAATGATAGTCTTACATTTCATTCTTGTCATTATTCTAATCAACAAAATTTAACTATGAGAAGAGGTTTCTAAACAATGCATTTGCCCTTTGACGCAATAATCACGTTATATATTGCGACAATGTTCCGCCTTCTCTAGGTTCCCAACTCTATTGATTTTTGGTTGATTGACACGTGTCGCGTTAGCCAATAAGAAATCGGCACACTTTATAGGGACGTATAAAATATCATTTTCCATGAAATTCCCGATTTAAGTTTTCAACGTTTATTGACAACCTAATCAATATCTTATAATTTTAACCAGCTAATAAATAACTTCATGTTATATGATACATTATGGTATACTTTTTGTGTTTGTTTATAGCCTCTAAAACATAGTTATGCGAGTGACAAATTATTTTCTTAAAACCCGACCAAAAATATAATCTGCTCCGTTTTCGTAAACGAAAAAGATAGCAGATAATCAAGGCATTAAGTAAGGGCCTGGCTACCTTGGAAGCTTATTCTTGTTTTCTTATTTCCTAACAAACCTATCTTCCAATGTATTCCTTATGGGAAACGAAAAAGCGGCGAAAAGCTACCGCGGTTTTTGGTTTCCCATAAGGAATACATAAGACGGTTTGTTAGGAAATTAACGAATGAAAAGGCTACCAATGTGGCCATGGATGCCCTTACTGCTTATACCCACCGACATGCATTGCCAAGATCCGCATACGAGTCCTCATGGAAGTTGGTAATTTCGCCAATCATTCGCTGCAAGCTGTCGCTGGAGCCAACCGGAATATCCTCCCAAGGGGAACACTCTTGGCCCGTCGATAAGAAGCCATAAGAACCGGAATAGTGGATTTGGTAACGGATGTCGAAGTTGGTAGGGTGATGGTAGTAGCAACCAACTATTTGTAAAAGAATAGGATTTTTTAATATATCATATACATAAATATATATATTATATGGTTAGGTAATCCATAGGGAATCCACGGGAATGCAAAACGAAAAGTGCAGTTCAAAACGAAAATGTAATCATGGCCTAATACATTTTGTTATGGAAATAAGAGTTTTAGTGGAATTATTTTTAATGACAAACGCCTAAGCGTAAAGACACGGGCTTGTTAAATTTGTTTCTGCGGCACAGCGATATTCAAAGAGAATGTGGTAAGCCCTGCTATATTGCGATATCAGGGTTTGCTATATTTTTTTTATAATATCGCTGTGCCGCGAAAAAATCCACAAGCGCGTGTATTTACCTTAAGGATACAATACGTAATAACTGAAGATAGTCCAATTAATAAAACATGAACAATCCTGAAAAGTCTTAAAAACATAAAAGTCCGAAACCTAATGACAACGAGCCAATTAAATTTACAGGATAAAGGGAGACCAATTGGCCTAATTTCACAGTCGACCTCTAGACTAGGTTTCAATGTTATAGCAAACGGGAATCTGATCTAGACTTATACTTGTAGACTGTGAAATTGTCCCATTGGGTTTCCGTAATGGATGTCAGAGCACGCGCTGATTCTCATGCAAACTCCCGAAGTCGCACTTGACTACTTTTTTCATTTATTTGACATATCTTTTCAAAAATTAGATATATTTATATCTAAATTAGTCAACAGTTCTTTACATAAAAAGATAAATAGAGTAAACAACTCATATATTGAAACTTACCGTCGCATACTGGAATGATACATCTTTCTTGAGCAAAATTGTCATCAATAATATTGTAGCACCAGGGTCCGAAAGGGTCATTGTTAGGGTTTCTAAAAGAAAACACCAATTTAACTTAGGCTTTGATTAAAAAAAAACCTAACCGAATGTAAAGGAAACATTCAAATATCTCATAAGTCTGAGCAGTATTCTAGTTTAAAGGAGCGGTAGCATTATAGTAACAATAATTATCGCAATGGCTATTTTTCACCGGTTTATGTTAATCAGAACGCAAGTGGCGATGATTCTGTAGCTATTTGCGAATAATAAACACAGGAAAACAGAGAAATACGGAAGTGGCGATAATAATTATTTGTCTTCATTTATAGCCTTATTTTTTCTCTATTTTTCCCACATTTACCTGCAATAGTTTGATGCATCGTCCCAAGTACTGTCATGATCAAACCACGTTAAGTCGATCCCAAAAAAAGGCGCCACCATTTCCCAGCGAACACACGATCGACCAAGGGCAGAGAAAGACTGGGTCCCTGTGTAGCCGGAAGGCATCATACAATCACCTGAAACCATAAACAGGACGTATAACTTCCGTTATAATAATACAAAAAAAATCTAATGCAGTTAGATTATGATCAACTATAAATGGGTTGGTTGCAGTCAATTTGTATTTGTTAACAAATATTTGTAATAATTGACTGTAAATTAAGTTGGATGAAGAACTCTACCTAATCATTGATTAAAACATAACATTTGACATGCGCATCGGCATTACCTACCCGGCTCTCACAACATTTCATCATTACCTCATGTTGATGAGTTATTATTAGGTCAATATGAGTTCAGTATGCTGTTTTGCAATTAAGGTAAGGCTAGTCCCTACATTTCTAATTGATAGACCTCTTTCTTAATATCTATAAAAAGATTAACTTACTGGTTTGGCTTAAGAAATTGTCTTCTTTCTTTATAAAGTTCAGAATTTTGTCCACTTACCGGTTTGACAAATGTTGCCTGTGTAGCCATCTGGACATGTGCAACTAAAAGACGAAGCTCCGTTGACACATGTTCCCCCATTCAGACATCTGTTAGGGCTACAGAAATCCAGGGGCGCTGACAAAATCAATCAAAATCCAATTAAAATTTTAATCAATCAAAATTTTGTTGGACTTTATACTACTGAATAACGATGAACCATTAATGCATGTCGCTCTTTTGAGACACCGGTAAGTGTTAAAATAGTCAAGCGGTGCTGAAATATTTCAATTAAAATTCAATTGATGTTAATCCTGATGGACAGGTTAACTAAAAGACGAAGCTCCGTTGACAAATGTTCCCCCATTTAGACATCTGTTAGGGCTAAAGAAATCCAGGGGCGCTGAAAAAAAAATCAATTAAAATTCAATTAAGTTGAATCCTGAATGACAGGTTCAAGTGAAAGACGAAGCACCGCCGACGCATGTGCTTCCATTTAGACATCTATTAGGGTTACAGAAATCCAGGAGCGCTGAAAAATCAATTCATTTCAAATTCGAAAACAGCACACTCTATCCTTAAATTGCAAACTTCGAAACAGTTTCCGGTGAAATAAATAGTTTTCGGCGAACAAGATTCCGAGAAATATTTCCCGACATAATAATTTACGGAAACACATATTTCCGGGAAAAAATGTTTCCGGCAAAAAATGTTATCGGCAAACAATTCTTCCGGCAAAAATGTAATCGGCAAGAAATGTTTTCCGGCAAGCAATGTTTACAGACATTAATATTGATTCGACTATGTTGTCTATTAATTTCGCATCGATTGCCAAATTGTAACATTGAATTTAGATATGTTGAGACTATTAAACTCCAAGAAAATGGAACACATAACACATAGTGTTGTTCAACTTTTATTTCTAAACATACCTTGACATTCATCGATTTCACAAGGCGAACCTGCTCCGTCCAGAGTCGTGTAACACCAGGGCCCAGTTGCACTATCCGTCGGGTTTCTATTTAAAAATAGAATAGAATAATATATAATAATAATTATAAACTTATTTATAGGAACTTCTTACAAAAGAAAGCGTTTAATTCATCTGTATCATGCAAGATTGGAATCGTTATGAAACATGCTTTTATTAGACGAACAAGAATCCGTACAATGATTATGGTCCAAGATAAAATAAACTGTATGAGAGCCAAACGAAAATAAAAGTTAATATGTTTCGTTATCATTATATTCATGGACCGAACTGGCAGGGATCATCCGTACGTTCGTTGAAAACACACACTTATTTAGAACCATATTTGTATCATTGATACTTTTACGCACCGACGTCCTTCTAACGTTAAACCACGTCGCAACGTTGCAAACAGGACATAAAGAACACTTTTATATGAACCTAAATTAGTGCATACGTTCAACGTTGTTTGACGTCTTGCCGAGTTCTCCGATAATACAAAACCTCATCATGACCTCATGCTGACCTAGAACTCACTCACAGGGGGTAAGCATGAGTTCATGTTGAGGTCTTATGCAAGCGGGGTTGTATTTGTAGTACCTGCATTTATTTCCAAGGGTTGCATAGTCATCATATGGAAAGTTGGAGGCGTCTCCAATGTGACCAAAGAGGCCCACTTCTAGAAACTGGTTCCAAGGAAGGCAGTCCGTTAAAGCGTTGGCATAGTTGACATCCCCGGTGTAAGGGATACGCGTTTCGATACCAGTGCCTTCCCTCAGGTAGCAGTCCTCGACTAATTATCGAATCGGGACAAATAATTAATTGATATGATTGGGATTTAATGCATATTCTTAGAGCAATATGCATTTACAATTATAAAAGAAGTTTTACTCAAGTCTTTTTGTTAGTTATATAGTTTTTATAAGTCTAGATTAGTCTTTTATTACTTCTTTTGTATCATTATATATGTTGTTTTCTTAAATATCCACTGTGTCCTTAAATAAAAAAAAATGGAGAAATAAGTCTTGAAAATTAAAAAAAACTCATAGTTGCGTTACCGTTACCAGGAAACATCTTCATCATGTATTTTCAACAAAAAATGTTGTATTTGACATTTGATTAATCGAAAATCAGCGCTAATTGCTAAAGCTGATGCTGGCACACTAGTATGAACTTCGTTCATACACATAGACTATATATTTTACAAATGGAATATCTCTTACATATTTGACAAAATGCTCCCCCATAGAAATCCGGACAAATACAGTCAACGTTTGTTCCATCGACTTCGGAGCAGGACGCGCCATTTTGACAAGGGGCGTCGAGAACACATGCCAAGCCTAAGAAGAAAATGAAATCAAAACTGTTATAAGACCTCGTGTGATGAAAAAAAAGTGGAAATATATAACTTTGGGACAGAAATGGGCTGTTTTGACGAGGGGCATCGAGAATTCACGCCAAACCTGAAGAGAAAATATAGGAACAACATGAATTTCTACGTTTACATTTGACATTTAAGCAAAAAAAGGATAGCCGCGCGAACGAAGTCGATAGAAATTTACTTATATTAGTATGAATCGAATCAATTTGCAGCTCATAGCAATGAAATATTTTTCCTTAAATACAAATGAAACTTTATTTGCTGTTTGCCAGCAAAAGCACCATATAAATCGCTGCCAGCTAAACGTTACCGATGGTTGAGATCCTCTCCGATATTCAATGTCCCTTTAAATGTTCACAAAAAAACTCAATTTTGATAAAATAAAGTTTATAAAATGTTTATTCTACGGACCTTGTGTAAATAAAAATAACAAATGAATGGCTCCGCGCAACATTGTTTTAACTCTGAATGGTCGTTTTGAGAACGGTGGCATTTTTATGTTTTTTATGGTCATATAAATAGACTAAGTATTGGCAAGTGGCTTAATTATAAAATAAGCATGACCGCATTGATTTCGTAGCATCCTTGAAGTAAATAATATAGATCCATATCATGTCACAATTCGCAAGACATCTTAGTGAAACATGTTACGTCGACCATACACATTATTGCACGGAACCCTTCAAGTTAGAGCAAATGAAAATATATAGAATTCTATGTTTAAACGCACGTGTTTCGCAGAAGTCTCCCTCAAATCCATGTGCGCATGCGCAATAAACATTGACCCCGTCTACTTCCGAGCACGTGGAGCCATGTTGACATGGGTCGTTTAGCTGGCATACCAGGGCTGCAATAAACCAATAAAAACAAGCAACGTAAAAAGTGATGGTGAATATGTATTATGTGATTATCTATATAATATCATCTTATTCATTACATTCAAACGATGATATAACATTTATCTTCTGATCTTCGTGCGCTAGATAAAATCAGCTGCAATAAAAACCAAACCAACTTAATGTGTCTTATAAAATGTTTTTGAAGAACATCCTCGTTAAGTATGAAATAATCTAGAAAAAAAGGTTTAATAGGGACCGATCACTTTTCTAAATACGTACAATCCTAAATGACTTGTCTTGTACATAAGTATAGCGTTATGCTACATTGATCATAATTAGTGTGACATGTTGCAATATCCATTGCAATTAATTTTAAACTAACTCAATGCATCGTTGCATGGTCCTTCAAATAATTAACACATATTACAATTATTAATAAGCTATAATTAACATATATACTGTCCAGTAAGGCATAAGTAACGAAAAATAATTAATCATGTACCACGTTAATTACTCAACAATGTTATGAAATGTACTATAAATGTAATAACCACTCCTAAACCAAAGTATTATCATAGTGACAGAGATTATAGGATTTTATTGCTCATGTTGAAAATTATGAAACTCACAATGAACAAGTTTTGGTAGAGTCTAGTTTTATCATAAAAAAAATGATTTCACATACAAAGTGCGTAAAAAGTGTTCCTTTTCAAAATTGATCCATATACAAATTTTCTAAAACAACCCTTTTGCTAAAGGAAATGGAGAAACATTTTTAAAAATAATTTTATATTTATAAGAGCCCTGGTGACATTTCCCATTATAATGCTTAATCAATGCTTGAAATAAAAACACATGTTAAAATCATATATTAACCCACCTTGGTCATCATAATAAGGGAAACAAGCTCAATCCACCTTAACCCCGAAGTTTTTCTGAACAAGCAGCGACTTAGTCTTAAAAATTAAGAGTCTACCGGTTTCACAAAAGTCGCCTTCGTAAACATTGACCCATGCGCAGTCTACTTTGCCGCCGTTAATGTTTGAACATACAGCGACATATAATCTTCTGAATCGATTTATAGTCTATAGAATATAGTCTATAAATTGAGAGTCTACCTGTTTCACAAAAGTCGCCTTCGTAACCATTAACACATGCGCAGTCTACATTGACACCGTCAATTTCTGAACATGCAGCGCCATTTAGACAGGGGTCATTCAGCTGGCACACAAGCTCTACAAATTAGATGAGTAAGAATCTAAATGCAAGTCATTTGATTGGCAAACGTGGCTGAATAAGTAGCCGACTAATGGACCAAAACGCCTATTTTAACAACATTACCCTAAGTATTCAATCGAAAAAAACTATATGCAAAATTGAAATCAAGGGTTTATAATCCATACTTATTTTTATGTGTTGCGATACTTAAATTAAATACTATATATTAGATTCTAGATTCTGGAGTCTCGAGCCCACCTGTTTCACAGAAGTCTCCTTCGTAACCATTAACACATGCGCAGTCGACATTGACACCGTCGATTTCTGAACATACAGCGCCATTTTGACAAGGGTTATTGAGCTCGCACACCAGTTCTACAAATAAAACGAGTTCAAAAATCTAATTGAAAGTAACCGTTATCGACACATGGACCAAAACTCTGATCTAAACAACACAACCCTGGTTATTCAATCGTAAGAAAATATAAGCAAAATTGAAATAAGGGTGTATAATCCAAACGTATCTGTTTGCGTTGCCATACCTAAATCAAATAATTTAGTTTAGGTTCTATAGTCTAGAGAATAGATCTTAAACCTGGAATTTGAGCCAGTAAACACATACTTTTTGACTTTGAGAGTATGGATTTTAAGCTTTTTAGCATAAGATTTCTGCCATATCCATACATGTCAGGTGTATCAATGAGAACAATACAACAGGTGTATCAATTAGAACAATGCAGCAGTCAGCTAAACGGCTTTTCACGTTGTGTGTGTGGACTAAAGGTCCAGGCTCGCATAGCTGAACGTGCATTTGCGTTTATTGTATGGTGTTTTACACTCGTACTTAAAATAAAAATAAAAAATGCCACCTACATAATTCTCGAAAATAAAACCAAATCTAGATCATTCATTGATTATTCACACTGTAAACAAATAGGATGTCACAAGTGCCTTGTTGCCTCATACAAATATTTTATGTCTGTTCCTATCATTTATCCCCTGAGATGAGTAAACTGACCAGCAAAGAAAAATTGTCTTTTAACATAGGAAAATGTTTATTTATGCGATTAAATTACTTTGAAAGGACAGTATTGGTTTACAAATGTAGTTTCATCTATCTCATATGAACTGTTTTTTTATAATTCAGTCCATGCTTTACTGATACAAACGATATTTACACGAAGTTGCCTTGAATAAAGTGACATAAAATATGGAAAAGAAAGAACAATCAAAATGGATACATAGACTGATTAATAGTTTTAAAAAATATGGATAATCGTGCCGTTTAATGAATTTATTTGAAAACATGTATTCTATGGATAATCGATGATTAATTAACTAGTGGATTAAACAAATTTATTCATAAGTATTCAAAGAAATATATCTTAAATGGTTAATTTTAAACAGGATATGTATTTTTAAAGCATTTAAATTAAAAACATGTTTGAAGCATTATATAGAGCAATATATCCAGTATCAAATTTAATATTGCCAGGCAGTAGCAACCCTGTCTATTACCCATTTTAAAAGAGCATCTTATGAAATAGAAGCAACAATAGGAAATATAGACATGTGCCAATGTCAAACTAAATCCATGGTGGGATAGCCGAGTTTGTCATCACGCTAAGACTAAGTCCAAAATCAGAAAATTTCGAAAGATCGCCAAAATTCTTTTTATTTTCAAAATTTCAATATCTCAAAAAGGCACACCTCCAATAATGTTATATCTGGACAAACGCCCCACCCATCCCGCCCC
>LQRL01111221.1:1258-11783 GCA_001703475.1 Hydroides elegans
AAGATTACATATTTCATTTTTGTTTTTTTCTTGTTAGATCGATTCACCTTTTAGAGATATTATTACTGTTTAGCTTAGATCCATACGAAATAGCGACATTGTAACTTTGAAATTTCGAACATTCAGTCAACCATCAATGAAAAACCTCTCTAGTTTGAGCTAAAATCTATAATGGCGATGCATCTTTTAGTGTAATTGCGACATTGAAAATGAAGTTCATTTTGCCGAAATTGACTTTCCCTTTCTTTCAACCATGTCATTCCATACTCGGAAAAAAAAAACATTTAACAATAAGCGTATAAAGCATGGCAAGATGTGGCACACTGTCTTTGGACAGTCTTGTTTATTATTATGTGAAGTACTCCACTTGTCACGTGTTTATAAAAACGCCAAAAAACATTTAGCATGTGTATATCTTTTTGAAGATTTCTACTTGTACCATTGTCTTTTCGGCTTGAAATAGCAGTGTGATATTTATATTTGAAATGTTGTGATTTTCTCCTTTTCTCTCTTTGATCTTAGATGTAATATGCTTTTAGCAAATAAATAGTCGTTGAATATATTCATATGGGGTTGTTTAGTATGTATGACATACGGAATGCTTAGTATATGTCCTTTAAATGCATGATTGAAATGTAAAACAAAAAAATGTAAGACGTAGGCGATTTCTTTACAGGCAGATGCATTGATTTGGTAATGTTCTCAGTAAGTTCAGGATGCATTGACGAAATCAATGTATAAATTCAATCTCCATTGTTCGGCTTCCATATAATGAATTCTTACATCTGAACTTATGCTTAATTCAACCTAACATTTGAATGTCTTATCATCTTACGGTTTTAATGGTAGATCGAAATAACTTATTTCATATTTGGGCATGACATATACGTGTACATAGATATCTTTATTTCTCTGCCATAAACTTAAAGCCAATAGTTACATGTGTGTCCTAGAGTCTTTACCCTTCTACTAAGAATTGCAATTGAACTCATATCGTTTTGTTTTTCCTTGGTTTCACCGAAATATACTATTAGCCCTAGAACGTCCATAAAGCCAAACAAACAAACTGCCAAAATAATATGACTAGATAAATGGCATTTATTTCTTACTGTTATGAACTACGTGATTAAGTGCAGTTTCTCAATAAAACCAAATTAAGGGATTCGAACCCCGCAGCTGCTACGCGTCCAACTGATATTGTTTTTTTAGCCCAGGCAATTGAATCCTAATATCGCTTCAAGCAAACACATTTCCTTTAAAATCTGCGAGGCTTTACTCTACTGTAGACCTTTGTACCGAATTTTTGGACAAAAGCATATCACTTTTGTTTTGGGCCATAGTTGTACGTTTTATGCTAAGGTTTATTTTTATAACACCATAATCCATTCTTACATCAACCATTTAACTACTCAATTGAAAAATATCAGTTGATTATATAATATAGTTACCGAGCAGTTGGCCGCCAAAAATCTCAACTATCAAAATCGGGTGTATCAAATGTTTTGGACAGAATATGAAAAAAATATTAATCTTCTTCATACGGCATAGGGGTACCGTGTGGTATTGTTTCCTGGCTTTGAACAAGAATTTTGAAAAGTTTAAAGGCATTTAGCGCCAGTAGCAACTTGCTTGTATCGGTGAAACTTAGAATTTAAGGGTCCCCATGCCCAGTTTTCCCGTCAACCAGTCAAGAGGTTTGTGATTGGTTAGTCATGTTATATTCTATTATATGTATTTATCTTTATGCAAAATTGTATTTGTGATATTTTAGATTAAAACACACTGAAAATAATGTTCGGCGACCCCGTATCTTGGCTCGACAATATATAAAAATGATGTAACAGTGGAAATTTAGACAAATTTTGGAAATATTGAATTGTGAAACATTATTTGCGACGTATTTCTTTTGAAAACAGGACAAATGGGATTTTCCAACTACAATAATACAAATGATAGAATATAACATGACCAACCAATCACAATTAACCTTTTGACCGGCTGACGGGAAATGGGGGCATGGGGGACCCTAAAATTATAAGTTTCACCGATACAAGCAAGTTGCTACTAGCCCTAAACGCCTTTAAACTTTTCAAAATTCTTGTTCAAAGCCAGGAAACAATACCACACGGTACCCCTATGCCGTATGAAGAAGATTGATAATTTTTAATATTCTGTCCAAAAAAATTGATACACCCGAATTTGATGGTCGACATTTTTGGCAGTTAATTGCTCGGTAACTATATTATATATTCAACTAATATTTTTCGATTGAATAGTTAAATGATCAATGTAAGAATAGATTAGGTTGTAATAACTATAAACCAAAACATATAACGTTCAACTATGGCCCAACGCAAAAGTGACCTGCTTTTGTTCAAAAATTCGGTACAAAGGTCTATAGAATTTTCAAAAGATAAGGCCTTGATTTGTGGTTCATGCTTCCAGTTTGTATTCGCCTAGTCAGTAACGACGAAAATTGAACTTGCTACAATAGATGTACATACTTTGTTTATTATATATGAGGCAAATCAAAATATAGGTTAATGGCATGTCCGATGAAAAATGCTGATTGATGTGAGCATTTGATTGGTTAATCTTTGGTCCCCAAATTTACATGTCTGGGGTCAGGGACTAATGTTTTGGTTAAATTAGTTGGAAGCATGATGTTATTATAATTTCATTCTAGATTCATCTAGCTTTAGAAAATGTAACATTTATTCGCTGTTATCATCTCTCAAATAAATTTTAAACCACTATTACAAATGGCACCCTAAGCAAACCACACTGATCGGGTGTTAACGGGATCCGATATGGTATAAGTTATCCTGCGACTGGGTTAGCGTTTTAATGATTGAGCAACTTAAACCGTAGGAGCTTCATTTATATATAATGGAGTGTTGAATCATTTTGATTTATAACTTAAAACTTCTTTGATTCCACCTAAGTTTTTTACCTATTGAGGACACCAGTCCTTGAAATATGTGCTTTCTTATACTTTAGACATAACTTACGCAATATATTGACTGTCAAATACAACGTATATAATCCTTATTTATTGTGTATGCTTATTTAAGATATACATAATATGTTTATTTACTATTTAAAGTCAAAGCATGTTGTTAATATGAGTATTTTGCAGAGATATGTTATATACATTTTATAGTAAAACAATCGTTTTGTTCGTGATATTATATACAGCCGCTGTCGAACGAGTTATGATTATCACACAATCACTCATACTTGATCATTAGTCTAACCGTTTCATTACATTCTAGATTTACCAATATATTTTTTTGTTCCCTCTCTCTAACTCTCATCATAAAAATATGTTGTATTCTATAGATAGAGATTGCACTTAGAAAACACTTAATAAGTTATTTCTTTTTTTAACTCACGGTTATACCACTTTAAAATTCACAGATGTAATCAAAGTGTTACTGCTGTTAAAAGATACATTATGGTGCTTCATGTTTCATTCGTTGCTGTTTTAAAGTTTCGAAGGTAGACCCTAAATAATTTGCACCAGAATTTATATTTAGAATTATTTTGAATCGTGATTGAAAGTCAATTCAATTGGGATTGAAATAGCATGTTCGTTAGTCTTAAGTTCTTCTACTTAGATCACCACTGGTGAAATAGGTGTTACGCGTTCTCAAAATAAAATGTTATTTTTGTTTTTAAGTGATGTAGTCTTTATTGCGCTTTGACATCTGCTGTTATCTTTTTAATCATTCCTTTGTTTCTTTTTTTATCATTTTTGTATGATGTTATGTCTAAAAGGGCCTTTCATTTTGATAGCAGAGGTTTGAATGTAAAATGATGTTTCTTGTTTGAAGTTGTTTTTCAGATTGTTTAGAGAAGAAAGATTGTTTAGATTATTTAAACTTGTTCTCTTATAAGAAATGTATATTTTATTAGGATTATATATTTTTTGAAAAGGTTGCACCTCACAGTTCGTGTATATTTTGTTACCAAAATTTGCTTGTACATAAAACATGTCTTGCAAGTACCAATTTAAGGGCAGAAATTAGTATTGTTGAATTTGTTCATGTTTTGAGTAAAAGGTTTTTATTGAGTTCACATTTGATAGATTTGTTTATGAAATGCTTAGATTAGCGATCATTAGACATTGAACTTTTTGGGCAAATAGTTATTGTATGGGAGCGATTAATATAGGCACGAATCAAGCAAGAATCAACCATTTTTAAAGTTCTTCCACTTGAACATATACCTATGTATATTTTGTCGCTTATATGTTTGAGCAACGCGTTCAATAATCAGGATATTTAAAGTTATGGAAATAATAATATTTGTTTAGGGCATTAATCATCTTGTACATTTGTATTTTCCACAATTTCCTCTTCGATAAAATAATTTGATGGATTTGTTTGCATAATTTCAGAAAATAGTTATGTTTGAAACTATTTGCAGGGCAATATTATATAACCAATAGTCTAGTAGAATTTGTTATTTGATTGGGATAATTGTAAAATAAACACGCGTCTAATATTGTTATTAAAGCGATGCTTGAATTAGTTATAAGTCACGTTATATAGATATTGCATGCATTCGTCAAAATGATGCACTTCTTTTCTAAGTCAGAAATAAACATTTCATATTTCGACGGACTTTTTATTCCTATATATTAATGCTGATTTCAGATTTATCACAGTAACAAGCCATTTCATCAACAATACTTCATAAATACATTTCACACAATATAATAATCAACGAACAAAAATCTCGTCGGCACTAGCCTTGTGTATAAAACAACATTGTGTATGGATACGCATATAAACCGGCTTAATATTCTAAAGTATTATTTGGCTCAATCGCTCTAATCTTAAACCACTTCATTTGAATTTCGCAGCAGATATTTGATAGGATTTTTGTAACCCCAGGTAAAATCTATTTGCCATTGCAACTACATTTGAAATAGATATGTGTACAAACCAAAGTTTTTTTACAATGTTTACCAAAAAAAACATTTCAACCCTTATCAGAAGTATACAAACACCTATGCTTCACCTCAAACCTTATAGAAACTCATCTTTGAACACAAAAAAAAAATCATATAGCACATGTGATTTTATGTGATTCCACATATATTCAACCGATCATAATTTATGTAAATGCATGGAAATAAGAGTTTATAACAACTAAAAGACCACATTCTGTATAACATTGCTCAAGAGTAAGTTTAACAACAAAACCTATCCGATTCAATATTCTTGTTATCCGCTACACACCATGGTGGTGAACGCATAAATAAATAGATATATCAATCAAAATTCCTATAAATAATTTGCTTTAAATAGTACATATATATTTATTCTTGAAATTTGGCGGGAACCCGTCTTCTCCTTCCCGATGACGTCACATCCTTATTCACCGAATCAGAATCATTTTTAGAAGAAATAACCCTCCTCAAAACAACCGAACGCTTCTTTGGAGATAGATCTTCATTGCTATGATGCGACTGCTTTCTCGTTCTTTTCCTTGCTGGTCGTCGTTTGGCTGCTGCTCCAACGAGATTGAACCCATTTCTCGGTCTCACGAGATTAAATCCATTTCTCGGTCTCTTTGGTATCGCAACTGTTTCTTTCGCAGGGGATTCGTCTGAACTGCTTTCAATGGTATCGTTATCCTCACTGCTTTCATTTTGATCACTCATAGTCGAACCATTTATTACGTCTTCCATATTATTATCGGTCTCATCACTTTCACTTGTATCACCTTCACTTTTGTCACTCTCACTTCTATCACTCTCACTTCTATCACTTTCGCTTTTTTCACTTTCACTTTGATCACTTTCATTTTGATCACTTTTAATTTCAAAAGACGCATGGGCATTGTCCTCACTAGCATCCGTCCATTCTTCTTTAAACGACGATTTTTCAGTCTCACTCTCCGATGAATTCCCTTCGTCTTCTTCATTTGCATATTCATTACTATTATCTAAGCTAGAGTTTCCTAAATGTGTGTCTTTCTCGTTTGAGTATTTTTGATTTTCTATGTTTCCATCCTCGTCTGTTTCACTCTCACTATCATCATACTTCCTCGGTCTCTTTTTCCTTCGACTAGAACGCCTTGTCGGCACTGGGTGTCCCGAAGAATCCAATTGATCACTATCTTCACTCTCATTATGTTCAGAGTGTTCAGATTGTTCACTTTCCTCTGAATCAGAGCCCGATGAACCTAGTTCTATTTCTTCCTCATCTGGGCGGCGCGACAAAGCCGGAACTATTTTTCGTCGACGGTGCCGTTTCTCTTCTTCTCCGCAACGATGCTTCGCAAAATAGTAATACGAATACGTGTTATGACAGCGATCACACTTGACCTTTTGGTCCCTTTTACGACCCGATTCACCCTCATTCTCACTATAGGTTCCATCCTCACTCCCAATAGCTTCAGTACCCTCCTGCCCCTCCCCCTTCGGCGTCTTATTCTTGGCCCTACACCTATGCACCATTAAATACGCATGCGTCGAATACGTATGCTTACACTTCGCACACTTAAACGCTCCATGCTTCTCCGAGTGTCTCTCCAGCTCCTCCGCTGTGTCATACGATTTGCGACACTTCGAGCAGCGGAAGGCTTTGTCCGCCGCGTGAGTGGCTTCGTGTTTGCGCAGTTTATCGCTCCGTTTGAAGGCCTTGTCGCAAAAGTCGCATTTGTACTTGCGCTCGGAGGAGTGCACGGCCATGTGGTTCTTCAGGTTGTTGAGACCTGGAAAGAAAACATAAATAGTAAATCATTTTCTTTTGATTGGTGAGTCCTAGCAAGCAAATGATTCAAATACAGGGGTGCACCTTAGCCAAAAATCGACGGGCCAAAATCACACTCGCGCTCAATATTTCAGTTCTTAAAATATCTTCTGAATGCAACCGCCGAAGATGGGATCGCCATTTGTGATGGGTTAAAAAAAAACTTTTGATCAGGATGGTCTTCCATCGAATAGACATTCGCACCAGCGCGAGTGTCTTCTAAAACGACGGTCGCGCGGACGAAACGACGGTCGCATATCGACCGCTAAGGTGCACCCCTGCAAATATGATCTATATAATGAATGGTATGAGTGATATTTGTGTAATGAGTTGTTATAATGTTAACAATTTGGTAAGACGTAAGAAATACTGATTCAGTAATTACAATAGTGTCATGTTTGTCTTCAAAAAGAATGATTGATTGTCATTGTGCGATGGTTTAAAAAATATATAAAGTGCGCTTGCAGCAGAAATTATCAAAAGATCCAATCATTCTGGTTTCACGAATACGATCAAAACTACATCCACATATTTTAGAGAGTTTGTTAGGAAAAAGGTCAACTTTCCATGTTATCTCATACTAAAGCTCTTGCCCAAACAAACTCATTGTTCAGCTAAGCCTACTCTCTGACTATTATTGCAACTTATAACACTTCCGGTTTCGCAAATAGGGTCAAAATTATTAAACGCCATTGAAAATGCTGTTCTGGCCTGTGAATAAAACTCGACGACGGATAGAAACCTCAGAATTATTCGCGACCCAATCGTTTGGGTTATGGTCCAATAACCTTTCCATCCTTACCTTTGAATCGTTTATCACAGAATTCGCAAGCATACGGTCTTTCGCCCGTGTGCGTTCGTACGTGGCGGTCGAGGTATTGCTTGAGACCGAAACGTTCGCCGCAAATGGTGCATTCGAAAGGCTTGGTCTTCAGGTGCACCAAGACCTGTATGTGAATTATGAACATAAAGAAGGAAAATTGAAAAGTTCAATGTTATATCGTACATCGTTAATATGTCATAAAGATGTGAAACAGTCGCAAATTATATAGAACTATATATATCAAAGTTCAATGTAGAAGCCAAGCAACGTATGAACAACGGTTTAAATACAAATCATGTTTTCTCTTAGTAAATTTATGGTACAAAGTAGAGTATCGTTGAATAAATCACGCATGAAAGTACACACCTCATGGCGATTTCGCGAGGACTCCTGGGGAAAGGTGCGATCACAATGATTGCACTTGAAATGCCTCTCTCCGTTGTGGACCGCACGATGATTGTTAGCAACATATTTATCTCCAAACACCTTATCACACGTTCGGCACCTGTAAACCTTCGACCTGACACGTCTCTCACGCGACCTCGGTTCAGAATACGTGTCAAGGTCAATCGGTGTGACCTTGGTGTCGCCAAGGTCATTGTCCGAATACATTTGCGGGTTGACATCGATATTATATATTTCCTCGATGTCCTCGTGAAAGCCTTCGTAGTTATTTGAACGTTCATTTTCATGCACAAGAATATTTTGGTATAACGTTCTCACATTGAGTCGATTCTCAGGCTCCACACACTTGACTACAGTTGGATTCGGAATAGATGGTGTGGTTTGTGTTTTAGCCGCGTTCGGCTTCAAATATTTAACTATAGTTGGGGGTTTTATGGCAGATGCTGCGCTAGGGAGCCGAGATGCGTTCGGTAGAGAAGGTCGAAAATGTACTGTATTCACTGGGTTAATGCGTGGTGCTGTATTCAATGAGTTAATGCGTTGGCCTGTATTCAATGAGTTAATTCGTGGGCCTGTATTCAATGAGTTAATGCGTGGGCCTGTATTCAATGAATTAATGCGTGGGCCTGTATTCAATGAGTTAAGGCGTGGGCCTGTATTCAATGAGTTAAGGCGTGGTGCTGTATTAAATTTAATGCGTGGCACTTGTATTTGCATCGCTGGAGGTCGCATGATATTTTTGGCATAAACAGTGTTTATTTTTCTCTTGCTCATCTGGCCCATCAATAAAGCCGGAGGAAACCTTAATATGCTAACTGGGGGTCGCACAGCCACATCGGGAAATGGTTTCTTATAGAACACTTGTGTCGCTTTTGGACCACCAGTGCATTGGTTTAGTGTCTGTAGATTCTTATTCAAAGCACGACACATATCTGACGCAGCACCATTGGCTTGTTGGGTGGATGCGCTTTCGGGGACATTCTGGTTAATGGAAGCATGGTCCGGTTCGCGGGGGTGTTCCACGGGCTCCGATTTCGGGATAATCGGTTCGTTTTGAATATCAAATATATTTGGAGGGTTATCTTGTTCCTCGGTCTCTGATTCATCAACAGCCTCGCATTCATATAGAATGTTATCCTGTTGCGAACACAACAATGCGATGGCATTTTGAAGATTGATGTCATGCTCTTTCTCGTCTTCTTTCTCAATCTTTGGAGCGATGACTATAGCTTGGGGTAAAGACGGCACGCTGTCAGTCATTTTATCGATGGCAATGGGTTCTTTGCATTCGATCAATTGATCGGATGAGTTAGCCATGGCTGCATGAGTGAACCTGAAATAAAATCATTTCAAAAATAATAGTGATCGACGGTTCCATTACAATTGATGGGTTATTATTAGATATGTGATTGTGAATTAGGAACAAATCTAAATCTTGATTTTTAAACATTTTATTAACAACTTTGCGTTGGCCCCAGGTTTTGTTAAAATACACATTAGTATAAATGAGTATTAATGTTCCTTGAAAAAAGAAAAAGAAACTCTAAATATAAGAAGAAGCTGTAGGATATGAACTTTGAAATTATGTTCCATTTCTATATAAAGGTGCACAGTTGAAAGAAAATACGGTGTTAGAACAGAATAATCGGTGGACAAAATACTGGACATTTTATTACTTTATATGCAAATGATATTGTTTATACTTTAATTTTGAAAATTGAAATAAAAATTACCTTCGCCATTAAACCTTTCATATGATTACAGATCATGTACATCGCTGTGGTCATGTCAAGGAATTAGGTGGATGAATTTTTACTTACAGGATTTCTTCTGAGCCTAATACTCGTAGATTTTAACTATTAATTATAAATTCAAATATTAACATTGTGGGATCCAGTCCATTTCGTCACATGGAATCTGTATAAGGGAATCCATGTGTATTTTAACATATGAACAATTCAAACCTCTTTTAAAATCCTGATTCGTATCAAAATATTTGAAATACGAAATTCATGTTTTTATCATTTATCTCAATTTACTTCATTTTAAGTGGTAAACCTTATTGAATAATTTAACAGATATCAACCTTTGGAGTTGTATCGTTCGTATATTGTGTCTCATTTGCACATATGCTCCCTTGAACAGCAGTGTGAAGTGCCGAACTTTATGAAAATCTTATATTATCGCTCAATTTATTGGGAAATATGATGAACACCTTGACGTTTATTTTTCGCGATTGCGACAATGCAATATTCAAATATATACCTGTCGAGTTAATTGAAAGATGATGTTTTAGAGTCTACTTGTTATTTGAAATCTTCAATTTAAAAAACGTCTTTATTTACGTGCTTCCCGAATTATTCCTAGTGTTCTTTACGATGGACAGCTGTCCAAAATAGACCAAAATGTATATCCCTGCGCTCTCGCTCGCTCTCGCTCGTTTTGTGATTATCCGGCCGTAAGGCCTTTTCACAAGCACTATTAATGATGTATCCAAAATGAGAATAGTCTATATTATCCTTTATTTGTT
>LQRL01111225.1:5887-18931 GCA_001703475.1 Hydroides elegans
TAATATAGTAAAAGAATAGATTGCAGATAATTGTGTTTTTTTTTAGGAGCACATCATTCATCTAGTTTATATCATTTTTTTTATCTCACTTAAAGAAAAGAGGAACGTTATTGGTATGTTTGAATACTTATTTCTTCAAATGAGATTGGTATAAAATATATACATAACAAATAAGATTTGAGATAATTTTTGCCTGTTTTGCACGTGCCTTTGGATTGTTACCTAAAATTTATGGGTTCGTTCACCCGCACCGAAAAAAACCGCAAAACATACATTTTGCGCTTTAAACTTGAAACCACATTTGTATAAAAACATAGTAGTTTATCCCTTCTGTTCACCCAGAATTATGCGCTTTTATTTTGGGTGAACGCGCCTTATAGCGCATAATTTGTGTTATGTTTGCACTTTATGCTTCGACGGACATTAGAAGAATGTGCTATGGTTTACTTCTTTTTTTTGCGTGATCGCATCTTAGAGTTGTATTATTGCTTGCATCCAAATATCTTAAAATGAAATGAAACCTGTTAAATGTATTAATTGAATATGGCATTTCTCAGTGAATCTTTATTTTTGCTTTTTGTCATTTGATCAAATACACATAAAGTAACTGAAGGAATATATTCATCAAGATCCAGGATTTATACTTTTCGGAAAATAGCTGTCATTTGAAGCTTGCCAAATAATCAATTTTATTTTGCAGCCAACTTAAAGCATAAAATGTCATTAAAAGGGTATGGATGCATTTTAGGCATTGGTCATGGTATCGCAACTGCTTTATACAAGCTCAAAGCCAAAGTAGTTGCAGTTGATATCAATGAGGGAGGATTGGAATTATTGAAGCAAGAGGTATCGGTCATTATTTTATCTCATTATCCCATAATAGTCATCTTCTTTAATAGAACTTATTCTATAAAGCCCAATAGTTTACGAGCTCTCACTGCGATCATACCTTTCCAAACCAGTGTGCCTTTATTATTCATTAACTCATATTTTTCAAAAAAAAAAAAAAAACAACATATAAAATATATATCAAGAACAAAACAAAATCATAAAAGTCTAGGTTAAAATACAGCTCGTAAAACGTCATACTTATATATTGTTTCAATAATTTACTTGAATATCTTTATTATCCTAACGGTCACCTTCAACTCTAATCCAACGATAAGTTCGGATCTAGAGAGAATTTATTTGTCACACTCGGCCGTCCGTGCAATTGCCGTCGGTATTATAACGCTTGTGTATGTAACGCCGGAAGGACGTTTTTCTATTTGGCTCCTATGAAAGCAATTCATGAAAGTATTACGGACTTCAGTTTTAACGCGACGTCGGATGAATGATCTACTCACGCCCTACGTCGGGGACATCAGGGAAAATTTATAGGAACCTAACAGAGAACGTCGTTACGGCTTGGCGAAAAGTGACCTAAACAAGTTTCTGCATTAGAATTTATTAGTTTGTATTGGAAGAAAATAATGCATATTGTTTCATTGTTTTTCATATCCAACCTCAATAAGTATCCTGACATGGAAACAATCGTGTGTGACTTGAGTGATTGGGATAAAACTCGAGCTACCTTTGAAGGCATATCAGATATTGATATGCTTGTTAACAACGCTGCAATAGGCAGGGTTATACCTTTCCTTGAAATATCAAAAAAAGATATCCATAGGTAAATATTTTCATGATTGTTAAATATAGAAAAAGATAACATTCAAATTAAGTTTAAAAATGTATAATGTGATAAAAATGAAAATAATTGAATTTGTTATGTTATTAAATATTGCTCTTTTGCAAAGGAATGAGCGAAAATATTTATTTTCAATTTTTATTTTTAAATATATTTTTCCGCTACAGCCTGATTGATACAAACCTTCTGTCTGTCATCAATATCATGCAGGTATGTGTACGTTTTAACTCGAAATTTGACAATAACAGCAATTATAATTATGTGTTTGTTTCTTTTCTTAATGTTCAACAAGGATACCTGCGATTGAACTCACCGGTAGTCAATTGCTTAAATGACCAAACAATTTATGTCTTACTAGAGTGTATCAGCAATATAAATGTATAAACAAAAATAAAGTAAGGTTGTTTACAACATATTTGCTTGTTGCTAAGGTCGTTGGTAGAAGTATGAAGGAACGTGGTAAGGGTGGATCTATTGTAAACATATCGTCTGTTTTGAGCCAAAAACTGGTTCAGAACGGACAAGTCGTTTATTCCGGAACTAAAGCCGCCATTCAACGAATGACTACTGCAGCAGCACACGAGCTAGGGCAATACAAGGTATATGGTATATATTTACATATATACATTTAAACCCCTTGCTAACTTAAATATCGATAGCCATTTCTTTCGTGTCAAAAGTTTCACTTACTCGTTGTCAAGATATAGACATTCTTGAAGCTTTTATATTTTGCTACATGTGTATGATAACGTTCATTGTTGTTTATCTGTACTTTATGGACCATAGCAGTGTAATGTAAACAACGATGTTTCTAGATTTTATTCGTGTACGTGCTAGTATGTTATTTTATGTTCTGGAATATCTTCTAGATTAAAATGGAACTTTCTAGAATATTATCGAGTCGTGTAGTTCCTAAGTCCCGAATGATTGGAATGTTTCAGAATGTTCTTTTTGTTCCATAAGTTTACGGAATGTTCTAGAATGCATGTAAAATAGTATAATTAAGAGTCGAGATTCGGTGTTCGTCAGATGCGGATTGGTGATAACAAGAAGTGAGATATTGGAAATAATAAAGCAGGTTGAATATAGAGGCGTTTTATTCGGACTAACAAACAAGTTATTGTACCACGAGGGCAGATCCACACTACAAGGGGCAGTATTGGGCAGTACTTCTCAGCTGTTTCTTGACATTTGGGGGCTCGTCCGGGATAGCTCTCTGGTGCTTTCGGAGAACGAATATCGCAAGACGCAAGTGAAGACTATTCATCGCTGCCGGGTATTATTTCTGGTAGAGGGTACACCGAACGAATCACCATGAGTGCTCCGTACGAGAAATGACTTGCGCTCGGCGAGAGGCTGGGGTACACCGGCGAGAAACTAGAGACGTTCGTCGCCAAGAAAGAACAAGAATTCCTCGACCGAGAAGAGAGGTAACGCAAACGAGAAGACGAGAGGGAGGCTCGTGAGGCAGAAATCGAGGCGAAACGACAGGAACAAGAGGCCAGACGCCAGGAACGCAAGGCACGGCTTGAGGTTCAACGCAGGAATGAAGAGCATGCCCTGGAGCTTGAGCGTCTGCAGATGGAGGCTCAGATTCGTGCAAGCGACGTCAAACTTCACGCCGAACAGCAGGAACGTGAACTTTTGCTTCGTCAGAGAGAACTGGAATTGGCCCAGCTACGGTCTGACGTGGGTGCTCCTCTCGATGTCTCCATCCGACAAGATTCTCCGCCCGCACGGTAATCGCTACCGAAATTCGATGAAGCTAAGGACGACATCGACGAGTTCATCGAGTGGTTCGAGCGCTTCGCTGCGAGTCAAGATTTGCCGGAGGACACGTGGGCAGCCAGTTTGAGCGCCTTGCTGACAGGGAAAGGACTCGACGTCTACGCCAGCATGCCGCCAGAGCAGACTAACGACTACGATGCCCTGGATAAGGCTGTACTTCACAGGTATCAGCTTACCGCGGACGGATTCAAGAACAAGTTCCGGGAAGCCAAACCAGTCAGGGGTGAGACGGTTTTCCAGTTTGTGGCCCGCCTGAAACGCTACCTCGATCGATGGACCGAATTTGCTGAGGCCAACGGAAGCGTGGGTGCTATCAAAGACCTCTTCATCCGTGAGCAGCTGATCAATACCTGTTCGAAGGAGCTGGCTCTGTTTCTGAACGAGCGTGTCCCAAAGACGATTGACGAGGCTACACAGCTGGCTGAGCAATACCTTGAGGCACATGGTGGCACACTCAACTCGCAGAGGTTAAGTTCAAACCGGGGTGTGCAACAGTCGCAACAGGCAACTCCGAAGCAACAACAGCCGTCGACAACGCAAGACGCCAAACCTTCCGACAAGAGCCGCAACAACATGCTTTGCTACTATTGTGAGAAGAGGGGTCATTTCGCACGCGAGTGTCGCAACAAGAAGGCGGACGAAAGGCGTGGTGCTGCAGTAATGGCGAGGGGAGTTCACGACGATGGTTTACCCGAAGGTTGGAGAAAGAGACATCTCCACAGAATCAAAGGGGGCAGAACTAGGGTCAAGATTCCAGGAAGACGGCATCATTCTGCAAGACGCTTCCTGAGAACCTCAGCCGTAATACGGAGAACGGTCAACTGATGTTAGCCGATGGTTCGTCAATCCCCATCGAGAGCGGCATACGTGACACAAACGAGGTGTCAGAGACAGACCGACTCACTTCGGCGACTGGGTACGTTGGAGATGTGCAGGTGAAGGAGCTGAGGGATACTGGTTGCACCGATGCAGTAGTCAAAACAGGACTGGTGCATGAAGGCCAACTCACCGGACGAAAGATGTGCTGTGCGCTGGTGGATGGGTCAATTAAGAAGTTTCCTCTAGCACGGATTGAGGTCGACACGCCGTACTTCACTGGGGTAGTAGAGGCTATGTGTATGGAGAACCCAATCCACGACCTGATCATCGGGAACCTGCCCGGAGCTACGACGGAGGAGAATCCTACCTTCCAGAGGAAGGAGTCGACAGCTCTAGCGGTAACGACAAGGGCGCAGGTCCAAAAGGAGAAGAAACCTATCAAGCCATTGAAGGTTGTCGACGTTGCAGCAGCAGAGGTCAATGTGGACCAGTTGAAAGCAGCGCAGAAGGAAGACGAATCGCTAGAAAAGCTACGCGCGCACGCTGCACAAGGCAGAGAATTTTCGACGCGCGGTGACAAGAGCTACGTGTACAGCATTGACGACGATGTCCTGTACAGAACTCTCAAGGAGCCGAAAGGGTCTTCAACAGTGGAAACCAGGCAGATCGTAGTACCGATCCCATACCGCAGACAGGTCATGGCACTTGCGCATGAGTCACTGGTTGGAGGTCACCTTGCGATGAAGAAGACGCTGGACATGATCACCTCCAATTTCCATTGGCCCGGAATAAGCGGCGACGTGACAAGATTTTGCAGATCCTGCGACACATGTCAGAGGACGGTCCCTAAAGGCAGAGCAACGAAGGTTCCACTCGGCGAAATGCCGCTTATTGATGAACCGTTCCAACGTGTTGCTGTGGACTTGATTGAACCAATCCTCCCAGTGTCCGACAACAAGAACCGTTACATTCTCACGGTGGTTGACTTCGCAACTCGATATCCAGAAGCTATTGCTTTGCCGAGGATAGAGACAGAACGAGTAGCAGAGGCGTTGCTGGATGTCTTCTGCAGAGTTGGATTTCCGAAGGAGATACTGAGTGACCGTGGTTCGCAGTTTACAGCGGACATGATAAAGGAGGTTTGATGATCGTGTCCATCAAGCAAATCTACACGACACCATACAATCCCCGATGCAACGGACTTTGTGAACGGATGAACGGGGTCCTGAAGAGTATGCTGAAGAAGGTGTGTCAAGAGCGTTCTAAAGACTGGGACCGGTATCTTCCTGCCGTGTTGTTCGCCTACAGAGAAGTGCCACAAGCCAGCACAGGGTTCTCGCCATTCGAGCTCCTCTACGGAAGGATTGTTCGGGGACCGATGCAAGTTCTGAGGGAACTGTGGACGAAGAGTGAGGCTCCAGAGCTCCGGAACACGTACCAGTACGTCTTCGACCTGAGGAACAAACTCGAGGAGACGTGTCAGCTGGCTCGCGAGAATCTCCAAGCAGCACAGGGCGAGTTCAAACACCACTACGACAAGAAGACAAAGAAGCGATCCTTCGAAGTCGGCCAGAAAGTCGTTGTGTTGCTACCGAATGACAACAACAAGCTGCTTCTTCAGTGGAAGGGACCATGTGAAGTCGTAGAGGTCCTCAACAGGATGGACTATAGAGTCAACATGGATGGGAAAGACAAGGTTTTCCATGCAAATCTACTCCGTCGATACTTCGAGCGTGACAAGGTCCACACAAAGGTAGCAGCTGTGACAGTGATTGACGACGATGACTCCATTGGCGACGGAGTCGTGAGTGAAGATTCCCTTCTCAATCTACCGACGTTAGAGAGCAAGGAGAGTTACAAGGATGTGAAGATCGCCGACACACTGAGTGATGAGCAGAAGAGGGGGGTAGAAGACCTGCTGTACGAGTACAGGGACATATTCACAGATGTACCGGTGACAACAAACCTCGGAGTGCATACCATTGAACTGACTACGAAAGAACCTGTGAGGGTGAAGCAGTACCCAATGCCATACTCTACAAGACAAGTCATCAAGGACGAGTTAGAGAACATGCTGAAGTATGGAGTGATTGAGCCGTCTACTTCTCCCTACAACTAATAGTGCTGTTGAGGAAGAAAGACAATGCATACAGATTTTGCATAGACTTTCGAAGATTGAACAGCATCACGAAGTTCGACACCGAACCGATGGGGAATCAAGAAGATCTGATCGCCAAACTACATGGGGACAGGTTCTTCACAAAGCTCGAAGCATCGAAGCTCGAAGCTCGAAGCATCGAAGCTTCTGACGGTGTTCACGACTCCAGATGGATGCTACCAATTCGGGAAGATGCCGTTTGGGTTGCAGAATTCTGGTGCGGCGTTTAATAGAGTGTTGCGCAAGCTCCTCAAGGGTGCAAAGAACACGGATGCATATGTTGATGACGTCCTCGGACACACGAGGGACTGGCCATGCCATATGGTGATGCTGCGAGACGTATTCCAACGCATCCGACGCGCCAAGCTGACACTTTGACCGTCAAAGTGTGAGATCGGAAATGTAGAAGTGGACTTCGTCGGACACAGAATCAAAGAAGGCCAAGTCGAGATGGACCGGGGCAAGCTCGACAAGATCAGGGATGCCCCACAGCCTACGACCAAGAAGGAAGTCAGATCGTTCCTTGGACTTGCTGGATACTACAGGAAGTTCATCCCGAACTTTGCCGAAATCGCCGTGCCGTTGACCGATTTGACAAAGAAGGGCAAACCTTTGAAAGTCGAATGGGGACCAGCCCAGGAATCAGCATTCCAGACGCTGAAGGAACAACATACGGAGGCCCCGATGTTGCGGTTACCAGACTTTGCAAGGCCTTTCATCGTGCAAGCTGATGCTTCCGACACGGGAGTGGGCGCGACCTTGCTGCAGAACTTTGATGACGGACTATTTCTTGTGGCATACGCGAGCAAGAAGCTGCTACAGAGGGAGAAAAACTATTCGGTTATCGAACGTGAATGTCTCGCCATTGTGTTTGCCGTGCAGAAGTACCAGAAGTACCTTTATGGAACTGAGTTTGTGCTGCATAAAGACCATAGACCATTCTCTTACATCCAGAAGTGCAAGACCGACAGCGCTCGAATCATGAGATGGTCGTTGTTTCTCCAAAACTACAGTTTCCGTATTGAAGCCATCAAAGGATCGGACAATTTTGCGGCGGATAACTTGAGCAGGACATAACTGGAACTGTATAAATAACGTTATTCTGATGTAGAAATTTGTGTGAAAACATTGGGAATCTTTTCTTAAGAGCGGGGCTATTGTCAAGATATAGACATTCTTGAATCTTCTATATTTTCCTACATGTGTATAATAACGTTCATTGTTTTTTATCTGTACTTTATGGACCATAGCAGTTTAATGTAAACAACGATGTTTCTAGATTGTATTCGTGTACGTGCTAGAATGTTATTTTATGTTCTGGAATATCTTCTAGATTAGAATGGAACTTTCTAGAATATTATCGAGTCGTGTAGTTCCTAAGTCTCGAATGATTGGAATGTTTCAGAATGTTCTTTTTGTTCCATAAGTTTACGGAATGTTCTAGAATGCATGTAAAATAGTATAAATAAGAGTCGAGATTCAGTGTTCGTCAGATGCGGATTGGTGATAACAAGAAGTGAGATATTGGAAATAATAAAGCAGGTTGAATATAGAGGCGTTTATTCGGACTCACAAACAAGTTATTGTACCACGAGGGCAGATCCACACTACAAGGGGCAGTATTGGGCAGTACTTGTCAGCTGTTTCTTGACACTCGTTTGCGTTTTTTTTTGTTTAGGCGTACATCCGTTTATGCGTTTAGCCGCTCAGGCGTTTAGGCATTTTGTTATGCATCGTTTACCGACACATGCATCGTTTAGCCCTTTAGGCTTTTACAAAATATATGTTCATAGCCGTTTATCCATTTAGCAGTTTAGTTGAGTTTGAGTTTATTTGATTAAGTGTTTAGTCGTCATATATATCAAAATCATATTTAATATCAAATTTATTTGCTTCAGCCTTTTTGTGTTATGATATAAAATAGCGTTTTTTATATATCATTTGTAAGATTCGAATCAATAGCGTGCACCCGGGAGCTACAAAGACACCGGGACTGGTAGGCCATGAGGAGAAAGTAGAACCACAAAGAGCCCGAACGTCCCTTGGTCGATTCAATGGTACGTTCTGTTTTTTAACATATCAACATTTCGTCGATTAAATGGTAAGATCTATTTTTAAACACTGACGATGGGGTCGATTCAATGGTAAAATCAACCTTTAGATTATGATTACATACGCTAAATGATATTTATCGATTTTGTCTTGAAGATGACTTTTGTGTGATAATCAAAATAAGTCAGTATAATATCTAGAAATAGACTCTTGAATTACGAAGATTATATACAACTGTGTATTGCTTGGATGGTGGTTCATGTTATTTTTATGTCAGCCAACAAAAATAATTCGATTTTATATCATTGCATTTTTAAAATAATATTGTAATTGCAATTCATAAAAATATATATTTCTACCAACGTTTTTATTTTCTTTGCAGAGATTGACGATGTCGTGGGACCAGTGTTGTTCCTCCTCAATGACAAAATGTCGGCCATGGTGCAGGGAGAAAAGATATTCGTGGATGGCGGTTACAATTGAAGCATAAGGGCCTGTTCACATGGGAAGCGAAACGCGACAATATACTTATATGTTCTTTATAAAACTAGCGACAGAGCATCGCAAGTTTTATAAAGGACAAATAAATATGTTGTCGCGTGTCACTTCCCCTGTGAACAAGCCCTAATTCATTTTTTTCTCAAATAAGATTCGATTACTTATATCTTTAAAATATAGACTCTACATTCACGTTCGGTCTTGTTACTGTATCTCAGCGAGTATAGGACAAGAGAATCTCAGAAGGCAATAGAGTCTACATTCTTTTGTACTAATTTTGTCGATAGCTTGATATTTTGTGATAATCAAATTGATGTGTTTAAATTTTAGAATAACTTTTGATAATTGTGTATCAATACTGTTCTTTTTATATTTACGTTCTCCGTAGCAATTTTCGTGAAGTGTTGCAATAATCATAAATATATTGTATTTTTACGATGTTATATAAAGGTATTCTGACAGGCATTTGAACATTCTATTACACTGTCCAAAAAAAGTCAAGCCCCCCCCTCCAGGTTTTACTATTAACGTATGCAGAAAAGTACACTTTAAACAGTTGTGATTAGCATTGAAAAATGAATAGTTTTTCATTTTTTCTTGTGTTACTCGGTACATCAAGATGTAAAGTCTACCCATGAAACTAATTTGTTACACATGAATCAGTACATCCCGGCTATTTTGAGCAAATGTGAGATACCCCGTTTGCCATAACCATCAGAATGGCAGATATGGTACCTCTTATCTCATCGTGAATCAACCAACTTAAACAAATCCAATCGCGACGAAATTAGCCATGGGTACATTTAACACATTGGTAAACAATATTCTAAACCAAATTTTTAAAGCGAGTGGTTTATAAATGCAAAAAACACGTTTAAAACCCGTGCACTACTGCATAGGTTAATGGTAACAACTGGAGGGGGGGGCTTGACTTTTTTTGGACAGTATATTATGTTTTGTGATCTTTTATTTGCGTTGTTTATGGATTTAAAAAAAAAACAATGATTGAAAATAAATCATAAATCATGTACATGTTGATAATAGTTTTATTAGCACTTATGCATTGACAAAACTATAGATAGGCAAACAATAATGATATTTTCAAGTGAACCTGTCTGTATTTTCCATGTATGATATAAGGATCTTGTTTACTATAGACACATTTACTAAATTAGTAACATTTAAACAACAATATTCATCAAATTGATTGAAAACAATGAAAAATGAACATAATATTGTTAATTTGCATCTAAAAATTAATTTGAAGGCTCAACATTTCGACTGATGTGAAATATTTCATACTGTAAACAGTATAAAACGCTAAGGTACCTCACAACATATGCATGGCACATATCCATTGAATATAATTCGCTGATTATTGTCACATGATCATAATCGAAGGATTTATAGCGTAGACCTGTAATGAGAAAATGAATATATAATTTTGTTTTTCCTTTTTCGCTTAACGCGAATGAGCGCCAAACCATGTATTTTAATGGTTATAACTGTATCGCCATTCTTCAGATTTTAAACGCTCACCTGTTTTTGGAATTTAGAAAACAAAAACAGATAAACATGTCTAGAATAAGAAGAAAGGCAATGCATAAACACTATACATATTGCTGTTTATCATGAATAGTAATATGGCCTTGGATATTTCAGCTTGTTTTCCATGTAATGGTTATCGTTGCTGTTTTTGTTTTGACGGTTTGTCGCATGCATATAAATTGAAAATACAATACAAATACAAAATAGATCACAGCGGAACATAAGGAATATAAAATCGACATTCATAACAAGTAAAATATAAGCTCGATCTGTATTGGTTACTTATATAATATAATTCAAAATCAAACTATGGATTTCTTAGAAGGCAAAAAAGCAGTGGTTACTGGAGCAGCACAGGGTAAGTTGTATTGAAACAAATTAATAACAAAAATATATGTTAAACAACAACTATATTTGTTTTTTTTTATAACAATTGTCCTGATCTATGAACTGCTCAAACCGCTTTACAATTAGACACGTGATAAATAATGTGCTATCATAGATATTTGAAAAAGTTGTACTTATTTTTGCATAGAATCTTTATATGAAAATTGAGAAAAAAGATGTTTCGCTATTTATGTAGATTATATCCCTTTATTTTAGGCATTGGTCATGGTATCGCAACTGCTTTATATAAACACAAAGCCAAAGTGGTCGCAGTTGACATTAAAGAGGACGGATTAAAAGCTTTGAAACAAGAGGTAGAAGATTATGTTTATTTCTCTGACTCTATTACCTTAAGTTATCATATAGTTTAAGGAATTATGATATATAATTACTTCGTCAATATGTTTGTGCATCAACATTGTATCACCCACGGGTTACAAAGAGAAATTATTATCACACCAAAAATACATTTATGCTCTCATTCTGCTTTTTTATTAATAATTGCACTAAGACCACCCCCGCCACTGTTTATGCGTGCTGGATCCGCGTATTTTGCATGCTGACCTCCTCAAATAAAAAGTGAAAAACATTTTCAAAATACTGGGTTTTCTTCTTTTACAACCGGAAAAAGTATCCTGAAATGGAAACCATCGTTTGTGACTTGAGTGATTGGGATAAAACTCGATCAATATTTGAGGGCATAGAGGATATTGATATGTTGGTGAACAATGCTGGAGTAGATAGGATTACATCGTTTCTGGATATATCGAAAGAAGATATTGACATGTAGCATTTATAAAGATGAAATAATATGTTATAATGTATTCAAAATTCTTTCAAATTTTGCTGACTAGTACTGAGAATAAACTTTATTTGCTAACTTGGAGTTTGATTGCATTGTGACTAGCATAATTATAATGATAGTGTTTTTCTTAACCTATAACTTTCATAAGGGTGCGGTTACATTGAAGCAAAACAAAAAAAACAGTTTTTTTTTAACGCGACCTGTTTTGGTCTCGTATTTTTTAACAAGAAAGGTGTTAAAACACGCAGTTTATCGACCCTTTTCCTTAAAACGCTATATCTTTGTGGTTAAATGTACCCGCGACCTTGACCGTTTTCAAAAGAGTTGAACGAAAATACGTGTTTTGGCAAAAGTCTTGTGAAAAACATAGTATGTAAAATGAATACTTTTCAATGGAAATCATACTATAACGTAACTTAATAACATTTTTTATTATTATTCTTAAACCGCCATCTTATTTATTACAGCCTAGTCAATGTCAACTTTTTAGCAGTCGTTAACATTATGCAGGTTTGTACGCATCTTCGGTACAGCTAGTGTAGGATAAGGATGACAGACTCCGGGTTAATCCAAAATTTGTTTTAAAAAGCGCGATTTCAATTGTCTAGTTTATGTGAATCCTTCAGCGATGCATGCACAAGTGCCTGGCCACATTGGAAGCCTTTTCTTGCTTTTATTTCCTAACGAACCTGTCTTCCAATATATCCTTATGGGAACGGAAAAAGCGGTAAAAAGCTATGCTATCTAACCGCTAATTGTTTTTGGTTTTCCATAAGAAATACATTGGAAAACAGGTTTGTTAGGAAATAAAAGCAAGAAAAAGTTTCCAATGTGGCCAGGCCCTATGTGATTAAATTTATTGGCTACATCAAATGCATTTTGGGCCGTGGCAATAATATCGACCTCAGATTATTGATATTATTGCACAACAATATTTAAAACAATTATCTTTTAATATTGATTTGCATTTATAGAAAATTATATGTACATGTATCTGTATGTATATGTAACGAAAATTTCATTTTTTAATTTTGTTTTCTGTATAGGTAGTCGGAAGAAGTATGAAAGAGCGCGGTAAGGGCGGATCCATAGTCAATATATCATCAGTTTTAAGCCAACAAATGACTATGGATGGTCAAGTGGTTTATTCTGGAACTAAAGCTGCAGTGGAAAGAATGACTACAGCGGCAGCGCACGAGTTGGGAAAATATCAGGTATATAATGACCAGCTGTATAATGATCAGGCGCGGATTTAGAGAGGGCGCTGCCGGCGCACGCCCCCCCCCCCCCCCCCCCCCCCCC
>LQRL01111229.1:0-13871 GCA_001703475.1 Hydroides elegans
TCCCCCCCCCCCCCCCCCCCCCCCCCCCCCCGCCCCCAACCCTCAACAAAAAAATCCACCCCACTCAAACCCACCCAAACCCGAGTAGCAGCAAAGAACAAAGCATGTACCTTTGGTTAATTTACCCTTGCCGTCGAATTCGAGCTCTCCGAACACATTGGCTATCAACTCCTTTGCTGCCTCCTCTGTGGACGCGCCGTGCACTGCGTTTGCTTTCACGTCTGTACCGAACTGTGCTCGTACCCTGGGTGGAGAGAGGGAAGGGCGAATAAAAAGTGAGAAGAAATCGCATTTGAAGTCAATTGTATAGTGCAAGTTCACAGAGTCACAGGGTCTAACTTGCTTCTTGAATTACATGATAGGTGTTTGATGTTTTTTTTCTTATTTTTTTCAGATTGTTAAACATATAACAGACAAGTATTTCGATGAATATCCAACTGAAGTGCTCAATAACTTTATGATGTACAATCCAATACTATTGCAATATATTGACTGTTTTTATTTAGTGCAGCAGCTTATTTGGTATTCTAGCCCTGACAATTTCAAATGCATTGAGCTACGTGAATACGTACGTGCCCTCTGGCGCCTGTGAGGGGTCGGTGGGACCCATGCGTTTTTAGAGCTATACTTTGTTGCTTCTTTTTTTTTTCGAGTATTTTCTAAAACAATCAACTTTTTGTTCATATATTTCGCTGATTGACTTACGTGCCCTCTGGCGCCTGTGAGGGGTCGGTGGGACCCATGCGTTGCCGCCAGCCGTCAACCGCGTCCTCGCCTGATAGAACCATGAATAACGTCGGGCCGCTGAAAGAGGAAAGAATATGACGTTTAAACGTAGAAATTGGATATCCAATGTAACTGTTTACAACAATAGCAATAAAATGAGGTTTTGTACGGATTAACGATGGCATATTAAGATGCGAACATTCAAATAAAAATATATATTTTCATTTAATAGGCTGTATTGAAAAAAGAATCACATAAATAGTCACAGATCTCTACCCAGGCATACCTGGTCATATGTTCCGCGAGGTCGCCGAAATATTCCTTGTCCTGCTGGTCTTTGTACAACTGTGCCACTGTGTCCTTTGTGAGTTCCGTCTCTCGCCTCGCCGCAATGTGGAAGCCGGCTTCTTTGATCTTGTCCATAATGGCGTCTCTGTTCTCGTAGGCGTCTGGCTTGATGACAGCCACGGTCTGCTGAACTGGGAAGAAGAAGCCGATTTCCTTCTCTGCGTTTTCCGTCGTGTCGGCGCCGTGAATCTGGTTGAGTTCCACGCCGTCCACTCTGTGTGAGCGATAATATTTTTTTTTATACAATGGGCAGATGACATAAATGTAAAGGCCAAAATCATAATCATGTTAAACTACTAAGTGTTTGCTTTATTTTCGGTTTCCGGAACCCAGCACCCAACCTCTAGACCTTCATTAATACTCAACAATTCTATAACATATCAGAAACCCTTAGGGCCAATTTGACAGCCTACGTCTAGACCAGGTTCCCGTTTGTTATAGCATTGAAACCTGGTCTTTATAAATTGGCTGTGAAATTGGCTTCTAATCTCTATATCCTACTAGCCACTCAGTAACTCCATTACCATCTCTACTTACGAGTACTGTGCCCTGAGACTGTCTGGAGCCTCCGCCTTGGCCTCTTCCAACTTGGCGGGTCCGAGCATTTCGCGCCATCCGGTCACGGCGTCCTCGCGCGCCAAGCAGAGCGCCAAGAGGGGTCCGCTTGACATGCGTGTGGTGAGCTCTTCGAAGTATTCTTGACCTCTGTGGAAGGGATGAAAGAATGGGGGAATATAGATTTTGGTTAAAATGAAGAGAAGAAGAATGACAATACGTTGTTTTTACTTGATTGTATTGAGGATTATCTTGAAACGAAGCAAACAATGTGATTTTGCGTGGTATCATGTCATTGCAAATATGTATATACCGGTAACAAAAACATATTAAATTTTATAACAAAATTACTTACACCACAATTAGTATATTATCTATTATCATTATGAGTTGCGCGAACAATATGAAATAATTTCTGTAAATAAATGGTTCAGACATTTTTTTGGAGTTAGTAACAATAACTTTATAACATGTTAGTGACTTTAGTGCAACCATTTCCCCTTGCTACATGCCGTGATCACAAACGAACTTCTTGTATCTAGATTTATCAACAAAACTATTTACTCAAGCATTCAAATGGTCTCATAAAAACCAAAGCTTTGATTTTTCAAATAATTCACACAACTGCAACGTCGACGGTAGCTACAGAGATTCCATTTATAACTGTTTTCCTCAAACGACATTTTTGGACCTTATTCACTTTAACAAATTTTCAGCTTTGGAATATACCTCTTTCAAAAAATAATGTAAAGAGGTGTAAAAGAAGCATTTTGAAATAAAGTAAACATATTTTTAAAGTTAAGCCCTATAACTAAATTAATAAGGCTATAGCAAACGTTAGACACAGCCTTGGCTTCCTACAATAGCCATGAAACCAAAATAAAAGTTAAGACGGAAAAAATAAATGATTTTTTTTTTCGAGTTTCAAAATTGCATTAGAGGTGTATACGGCTGTCCTCTGCTCCTTTATGATGGTCAGCAATGGTATAACAAAATATGTCTCATTTGCAGATAAGTATAGTTTGTTACAGCGGAAAAGATCTATTTATAGCTTTTAACTAATTTAAAATTTTGCAAAATTTGATCATATTCGATCGAATAACAAAATAGGGGCAAACCAAAATCTGTGTTCAGAAAAGACTGATATGTCGCCTCTGATTTTTGTTTTTCAAACAAACAAGGCTGCAATAGATTTGTTTCACATAAATACAGTAGATTATGAAGCAGACATATCGTTTTGATAATATCCCACACCATCATATAGAACATTGAAATAACACATTAGGCCAAAATTATTCAAATATTACAATACAAATATTTCTTTTTTACTTTGCATTAGAATTTGAAATACTGAAACCCCAAAATCCTGATATACGCTCAAAATTATTGAATTTGAAAACAAGGTAACCAAAGAAATTGACACACCTTGTTTTTCTTCAACAAACATTTTTTTTACACAAGAAGGAAGACAACTTGCGTTTCAAAAATATGTATGACTATCATTGGTCACCTTATGGATTGAACAAGAATGACTAGAATTATGGCGTATCAAGTCCTTGTTCGAATCTTTGACGTTTTCATACAATGATTTGAATACTTATGCTTTGTAAACACCAGTTGCAGTTTACTCTTTTAATTAAACAATCAGCGCGAGGTGATAACATAAATCGATGCTAAAAATTACACTTCTAGGGTTAAAACGCACTACATTTTTAAGCACCTGAAATAAAGCTTTGATTTGTCACAAATCGAAAAAATACAGGTTAAACAAAACATATGTTGCAATCTATCTTGCTTTATATGCATGCTCAAGAATAACACATAATTATATACCCATCGGCAGTCCTAAAGAAAAGAAGAGTGAAGTCATAAACGTTTGTCAGTCCTGTAGAGAATGTACATTCTATGAGCAATTAGTTTTAGATAATAATCGCAAATATTTGATACAATTTGAGGACTTGATAGAGCGCTAAATGTATTCAATATCATAAGTTCATTAGTTTAATCGAGCTGAGGCCTTATCATAAGTTATACTATATGAATGAGCATAAGAATTGACGAATCACACTGCAAAACAGCATTGCAAACAGTTTTAAGCTTAAGCGTTGTCACTTGCATAAGTCGCTAAAGCTCAATATCATCGGTGGTGAGATTTCATATTTTAAAACATGTACGTATAAGCCATGCTTGTAGTCATGGCGAGTATGTATGAAATTCAAACAAAAAAATCATATCAAATAGCAAATACAGTGTGTGTATTAAACAACGATTTCTTGTAAATACAAATTTTCAAGGGACTGGAATGAGCTAAGAATCATAGATCCAGGTTATGACCTTATTAATGATGAATATACGTACTTGTGTTCCTTGTAGAATTCCTCAGCCTGTTCTTTCGTGATGGTGACCTCTTTCTGCATGGCGATCTCGAATCCGGCATCGCGGATCTTTGAAAGAAGGTTGGCGCGTACTGGAAAAAAATATATTGTTTTTCACAAAAAAGGGTTGTCTCCTTATCTCCTCACTCCCACATCATATCTATCTGTTCTTCCTCATATTTCAAGCAACCTTTGCAAGCAAGCTTCATTCTCTGATCATCTCAATCTTTACTTGATGAATCAATATGAAATATCCCATTATTTAATCACTATGTGTATTTTATTCATCAAAGTGGAAACTAGACGTATTTAGACTCTAGACCATATATCTCCTGGCACATACCTTCTTCGTCCTTGACGGCATCGGGTCGGATGAGCGCCAGTGTTCGCTGGATCCTGGGTTTGCTCGCACCTCCCTTACCCGGCACCGTGGGCACGGAGAATTGTGGGAAGAAGAACGCAAGTTCTCTGAAATAGGTTAAAGGAACGATTAGCGTTGAATTGCAAGACATAAAGTTCAGGACAGCCTGCGTTCAATCAATACATGTTTTTTTTTCTCATTTTGATTTTTAATCAGGCACGGATCATGACAATATTGAATCTGGAGCGCCAACCACATAAAATTACTGTCAGCGTCCAAGGCAGGCGTCCATTCTTTTCTTTTTTTGTTTTGTGTATATCATTATATGGGATAAAAGGCGTGCCCCTCTTAATCCATGCCTCTATTTGGGATTATTCCTGGAGAAAGTTACATAGATAATATAAACCAACAACTAGGCAAAATTATGGAGCCATCCTTTTATAAGACAAGACTGTCCAAGGACAGTGTGCCACATCTTGCATGGGATTATTTTAATCATATAAAAATCGTAAGATCTTACAAAATTATTACGTAGCAGTAGAATTGGTTAACTGTTTTTTTTTTATGAAACAGGACCTTGACTACAATCTAGATAAACAATATATATCACTTCATGTTTGGCATTGTTGGTATAAACAGTTGTCAGTTGAAAGCTTGGGTATTGAGACAAAACGGAAAACGTACAGAACAAACAAAACAATAATTTCGGGATGGTTAACATTATTACATTGCAAACTATGAATTTGAGTTTATACACTGCAAGTTTAACACATGAAATTACAAAGCTTCGGTTTTAACAAAAATAAACGTAGTGAAAAGGTAACTGAACATCAAGTGCTCTTATTAACCTTAAACAAACAGGACCCCAATATAAGACATATGAATTATATCTTTTAAATATTATGGTGTGTCAATTTATTATACAAATCCCCTTGAGTTTATATGCACTGCGTGTTTGTTTGATTATGACGTCATAATTATAACGAGAAGATTGTACTTTCAAACGAGTAGGAACCGAAACTATCCATATGAGGATATCCAAACTTTCATTATATCAATATTATGGTGTGTAAATTATGACATAACAAGCACATTTGTATCTCAACTGCAATCTTAACTGTTTGAATTGGAAAATAAAAGTAGCCATAACTTTGCTTATATAAGCAATATAAGCACTTATAAGCAGTTTTTAAAACCCCAAGGATTCCAAAAATAACATATCCGAATTTCATTAAAATCGGTCAACAACTCTGGGAGGAGTAGCGTTTTGAAAAAAAGTTAACGAACTAAACAAATAAATAAATATATAACTAACTAAATCAATAACGTCAAAGCGGTGGTACAATCCCCGCCTTGCGTAGCAAGCCGTGACTAACAAGTATTTATTCATAGTCGCTTTTGTACGTACTTCATGGCAGTGTCCTTGCTGTCGGAGCCGTGCAGCGCGTTGGCGAACCCTTCTTTGCCGAAGGTGGCTCGGAAACTCTCGGGCGCCTCTTCCTTGGCCTTCTCCACGTTGGGCGGACCAATCAACTCGCGCCATTGCTCTATGACGCCAGCGCCTGCAATGCGAAGGGAAAGGGGGGGGGGGTTCGTTAAGAGATTTCAGAGACTTAGTTGTTGATTAAATCAACTGATTTGAATAGTTACGTGAATGAAACATCGTAATAATTCATTTGGCTGACAATATATGTGAATGGTTGATTGTTATAACCATATTGGCTATCAACGCCTATACATTAAATAGGCAATTTAATACATTACATCGGCTCAAAATGAATACCTGTGTCTCCCTTGGTAATCACCAGCACGTGCGAGGGCCCACTGGTCATGAGCTGCACGAGTCCCTCGAAGTATTCCTCGTCCTTGCTGTGCGAATAGAATTCACGAGCTTCATCCTCTGTGAGTACGCGCTCCTGGTGCTCCAGGATCTCCAGGCCACTTGCCTTCATCTGAAAACGAGTAAAAAATGAGAATTTGTTGAGAACTTATAAAGAATAAGAAAAGAATACTATAACAAAATTCACAGATTTTGTCCTTGATTCATAATGAAATACCCTAATTTTTCGCTTGTTTTCTCCAAAAAGGAACATTTTCCCTTATTTTTTCCCTGATTTGATGGTTTCGTTTATCATATTTTAACTCTATATATAGCGATCAACATGCAGAAGAGCGTGCTCAGATGACCCGAGTTTCAGGGTTTACATAAATCGATGTACATGTATATAAACATTTTCTAATTGAACTCAACTAAAACCGTGAATTGGGCAACCTTTATAGTTGATAATTTCAGGGGGTGACTTTCACTCGTATACGCTTTAACCGAACCAAATACAAAACATGCTACGAACATCATGATTGAATATCGAACTTTTTTTGTAATATGGCTTATATAAGCACTGCTATAAGCACACTGACCTTTTCAATGACCTCATCGACCTTGCCCTCGCTGACGATATCCGGTCGGATGACCGCCACTGTGACCTCCTTCTTGACCTCTGTAATTGAAGGTCAATTTAAGTTTCATAGATAGATAAAGATAAAGGTTGGTTTTAACGCAATGAAAAAGACAAATCTTTCAAAGTGTAAATGAACCGGACTTGTATAAAACGTAAATTTTCAAAAGAGGATTTATGGGTTGTTTTTTTCTCTCTCTCTTTGTTTTGTGCTCTTGATTATTGAGTGGTTCATAAGTGTTGTAATGATGAGCACGTATATTGTAATTTCCCTAGGTGTAATAATATTCTATTGATGAAATTGTATACATAATACGAAATTCCTGTAAAAGATAAGAAATGTTAATGCATTGCATTGATTTTCTAAATATTTGAGGGATAACGTTGGAGCATGGACACATATTTTGGTGATCGTAATGAATAATCTTTTCATATTCTTATCAAAATCCGGGGTGCACAGAGAATTGCTTTTTGCTACAGGATCACATTTAAGGTACTAAATATTCTACAAAACTATAATCATCAATAATTTATAATTTATCGAAAAGAGTATGAATATAATACATGTATTTGTAAAAGATAAATCATTTGATATTTTAATAGAATTGACTCTCTCGTATTCCAAATAAAAAGAAAACCGACAGTTTTTTTTTTAATTATAACATTAGGTGCGTTCGTATATAAATGAATCCCTTTTAAATACTATTCTCCATATTATATCCTTTTTTTAATCTGTGATGCAGCTATAACTTGGTCATTGACAGGCATTGGGTTTTCAATGACAATTATGTACACATAGAGCCTACAGATATAAATTAAAACGGTAAATATATTTTAGGCCTAAATTAGGAATACACATAGGGTACCAACATAAAAGTAAAACGAATTGTACAAATACATTTTCTAATAATCAAGCATGGAATCAACAGAAGTCGATACATAACATCCCGATGAAATCTACATAATGGTCCTATCTACGTATCGCTGGAATCTACATGGATTCTGAAAACTGACGCTAATGCATCAACACCAGGGATCAATATTTGACAGAACCCATATGAACAGAATCGTGTAGATTCTACAGTCACCTTCCACAACTGAACTCTCACTGGCTGATGACAATAAACGGCTGCGAATTCGACTCTCTGATGCATAAAAATAATAATCACATTAATATAACATTGAAATAGCCGCAATAACTTTAGATTAAGGGAACCCAAAGATAATTGACTTCTTCTTTATCATAAACAAAATTATATGTTCTTATATACCCTATGCATAATTATCTAAAAATGCTATTTGTTAGAGTCTGTTTTATTTACAAATTCGGATGTCTGGATAGATTCTTGGGAATTTATGCTTACATTTTATAAAGTGCATGAGGTTTGTTTTGGGAAACAACATGAAAAGCTTGCATTATTAAAGTGAGCAAATACATCTCGAATATGGTTGCGTGACATATTTGGTTAAGCTGTATCGATAAATATATCGACAACGGAACGATAGCGTGATGTAATACAATTCGTGAGAATGAAGCGTATCATAAACGACAAAATCTGCTTGAGTGGACTGAATATTGAACTGTTAAATGCAATCCAATATTTCTGGTACATAATATACGTGCAGTTTCATGGTACAATAAATATTTGGTTCACATTTGTAATGTTATTCGTCCAAAAATACCTACGTGCTTTGAATAATAAGTCTGTAAAGAAGGTAAATAGAGGTATAGTTACAATTTAATAAACATGTTAAAGAATGGTTCCACCGTTGAAGAACAAGTTACAAACAAACATTCACCCGTAACGGCATATTCTTGTCCGTCATATGCGTCATGACGCATTCAAGAAGCATCGAAATACTATATAGTGCATTTCAAAATAAAATAGATACAAATTTAGTGTACTGTCATTTCGATCCTTTCATATCTGTTTTTACTCATTCACTATTTTTAAAAGCCAACCAACCTTCTTCTTCCTCCTCTTCGTCCGATTTTTCGTCTTTGGGACCCATCGAGTCGACCACTGTGTCGCGAATCTAAACGAAAAATGCAATTGATTAACCATTATCTAAGCGAGCTGTCTTTTTTTATCAACATATATCCTGACATAAGGTCATATTTAATGAACGCTGAACATTTAGCTATATTCGTGTGAAATTCTCATTATACCTTTTGTTGTCAGTAAAGTATTAACAAATAATAAATACTACCAGCAGTATATTGTTCTTGAAATTCCAACGAATATTCGAGACGACGCCTTTCAAAAATAAAATATAATTTCCATAATTTCAAACGAAAGACATGACTTTTCAAGACCATTTTTCAACGGCCGCATCACTCACCTCCTTGCGCTCGGCGTTGCCATCGAGCACCTTGTGTTCATACGCCAACTGTTCTGTGATCGTCTTCAGGAGCAAAGGTGAGTTGCAGCCTCGAACTACGGCCACTAGAACGCCGCCCTTAAAAGCCAAGGTCAGATAGGATGAAAATCAAGTATTTCGAAAAGGTACGGTTGTTGTCTGATAATGGTTAATACTTACTTGGGATACGAACCCTTCCTTATTATATTCAGTTTTATGTTATTAATCCGTTAAGGTCAGACGAAATTCAAAATACATGTGACTTTGGAATTAACACCTCACGTTTTCATTCGTATCAAATTGAGCTAGATTGAATCACACTCCTTGCAAGCAGTATAAAAACATGGCGATAAGATATTTTAAAATAACATTGTGGATCGAAGTACCTTATTCTTCCATGAAATGTATCTACATCAATAGGATTTTACCATGTGTTAGTATCAAATATGGCAAGCATCTAATTTTGAATACGAGAGCAAACTTACACAAGTTTTTTTATATATATAAAAACAGTTGTAAACACTCATGCACTGTATCTTAGCACATATCTTAGCAATGTATCTTAGCACATTTAAACTCTTAACCCCACCATTTTTGTGAACTCAACCGCTTTTTTTTATAATTAATCACTCCTCGAAAAGAGAATGATTCAAATTCTAAAACACGTTCTCATATAATAATTCAATATCACTGTCATTTTATTTTTACCCATTTGTAAAACAAGCCTAACGTCCCTCTCCCCATTCTAAGTAAAACTGTTTCTACTCCATACACTTACAGCAAAGTAGAGAAAGCAGGGTTTACAGGTATAGCGGTATTTCTCCAAGCTATCCACAGTGTCTGCTTTCGCCTAGCCACCACACAAATAAACACTCAACAAATTAAAACTCAAACCAGCAAACAAACAATAGGTGCTTATATTATTAGTAGAACATTCAAGCTTATGTGGGTTAAATACAAAAACAACTTATAACTGCATCTTCAAATAGTTTGCGCTGCTTCTCAGTCGCCTATAGTCTTGAAATAGAGAGTGGAAAGTCATCTCCCGTTTCTATTGCATCTATCTTTACTTTTAAATTTGGTACATATGAAAGGTGTCTATAAAACAAAGAGACAAGGGATCTAATATCAATATCCTGAGAGGTCATACCCGAGCAGTTATTCATATGAAGTAAACTTTAAATTCAGTTATAAGGGAGTTTCAAGCTTTCCCTTTTAAAGAAAACAGGATTGAAGTAATTCAGGTATAACCTCTCGTTATGAAATAAGTAGCCGCACTGGAACCTGAAACAAAACCAATTCAATAACGAGAAGTACTTAGCAAAGCTCAACTGGGTAACTACCGGGTTGCAACCGTATCTAAACTAACACGTATAAAGCTAGGCAGGCAAAAGTGTCTATTTCTTTTCGATTGGCTTTCGCATAAGCCTTGGAAACATCAGTCCCAATTTAGGAAACATGGAGGCTACTAAGTAGCACAACATTTTACCAGAAAAATACTACTTTAAGTCTAAAAGTCTGGTTTTTCGAATAAACAGATAAACATTAAGGCATGAGTGCGGAAACCAATTAACATTTCGAGTTAGTATTAGAAAAACTACAATACTTCAAAATCTCAAAGTGAACTGTGAACTCCCAATACAACATCTGCAACACGTGCCAAAAATGATAAACAAAACATCAACAAACGACAGTAAGAAAGCCTTGGGATATTTTACTCATTCGGTATCAATTTTCCAGTCCAGACGAACCGCATTCCATTGTTTTTCTATTGTTTTATTTTCTGAACATAGAAATTATAGATTTGTCCGAATGAAAAGAATGTAAAATTATTCACAACTCCTAATATATAAATTTTAGCCCGAAATAACTTCAAAAATAATTGCATGTTCTGTCTAATTAAAAGCGTTGATACTGTCATCCGTTTAACCTAAGTATACTATGGCTTTCAAAACTTGGTACTACTATAAAGACGTACAGCGTAACAAAGAAAACACGGCTTGCATTTTCCTCGATATTTTTCGAGGGAATCGATTGTGTCCGACTTGGCCTGAAAAAGAAATCAAACAAATATTTTTATTTCAACATATATCAAAACGCTTTAATTGTTCTTCTAAGTTAAATACTAACAACAAGCTGACAAGGCTGAAATAAAATGCAATTTAAATCTTCAATGTACATGAACATGTAGAATCAAAATTGAAACTTCTGAATTATATCAAAAAATAATTTTAATATCTTAATGAAAATGAAAGTTATTCTATACAATTTTATAGTTCTAGGTATTTCAATTTTTAAAAAGCAATGCAATCATAAAAATGTAAACACATCATTGCCATGCCTCAATTCAAAGCATTACATACAATAAACGAACATTCATCGGCTTATTAAATGTTTCATTATAAAAATATCGAGATGCATGTACCTTGACATAATCACAGAAATATGATAAGATATTGACACAATGTACAAACTATATCTCAATATTTTTTTAGAATAAATTTATAGTTCAACAATGCTGTTGTAAAAGCAAAAAAAAATCTTGTATTTATCAGCATCAAAAACTTACGACTGTAAATCTTAATAGGTCATCTCCAAGCTCATTCTTGAGTCGCTTGAAGTTCGAAACCATGGCTTTGCAGGGACCAGCCCATTCTTGGTACACGTCGACAACTTTACAAAACAAAAACATACTTAAGTCTTATATATTTTGTTAAACTTATATACTTAAACCTCAACTTTTCTTTTGCCCCATCGTTGCATCTGGAGGACAACCTTTGAAAAATGAAACTAACAAAACAACATAAAACTCGTTCTTAAATACAACAAAACTTATATTTTACGGACATATACCACTGTAAAATGTAAACGTTGTGCGCCATGTTCGATTCGGAGCTGTTTGAATAAGCCGATAGCAGGTCGGCAAGAACCCGACCATTTCTGAATGACGTCCACCACTATAGCATATATTTGTGAATTAGATTTCATTTCATAACGATATTTTTCGAGACCCAAAACGTCGACAAAATTGTTTTACTCAGGATTTCAATATTGTTAAAAGTGTAGAGTCAATATGTAACATTTACACTAGCTTCATCGCACATCTGATTCAGCGTCATATGTCACGCTTGAAGACCATTGAATGGGACATTACCTGTGAGGCCTTCTTTGGCAAGCATTTCCTCCCATTCTTCTTGCGTTTCTATCACTTGCTGTAGCTGAATTTCTGCCTTCTTTCGTGCCATCTTCTAGGTTATTTGTTGCCTATATTCAGAAAGAGATAACAATTTTATATTGGACACTTAAGGGCAAGGAAATATATGTGTTTGCTTTTCAATATATACTTAAACATGAAGGGTTTAACTTTTATCGAGAATCCTTAACTAATCTTTAACAAAACCCCACCACATCCGTCAATCCTTATTTGACTGTTACTAGTACCACTCTAAGAATTAAGGACCTCAATATATAAACAAGATTGTCAAGGGTTTGACAATGACCCAGCTTTAGTGTATAGCTTAAGGTATTTTAGTACTTGCACATGTGTAACGTTTCTTTGATATATTAATATATGCACTAAATGTGCAAGTAAATAGAAACACGGGAAAATGCATAAGTAAGTCACGTGTCATATATTTGTTTGAACATTTGCATAAAGATAATTTAAGAGGTGGGATATATTTATACCAGATGGGATTCGAACCCGTGACCGAATGAGTGGGAGCTCCATGTTGTACCAACTGAGCTACAGGACCCTCATGCTATGAATAAACATACAAACATTTATGTTTTACAAGAGTGCATTATGTATAATTTAATTTGAAGATTTCTCGAATCGATGCAACTAAACATTCTATGGAAATACAAGAGGAATATAATTTAAATTTTGGCGTTTTTAAATGAAAAAATATTTAAGGCTGAATCTAGGTTCGAACCCACGATGTTGGGATCACTAGGCAGATACTCTACCAACTGAGCCATCTGGCCAGATGTGAAACGCCTTGCTCTAGGAAGTCAATAAATGCCAAAACATGATAAGCACAAGGGAAAGTATGAGCTAATATACAAACCCCAGAATTATAAAGATAAGAAGAAAGATAAGAAGAAGATTAAATAAAAGTTCAAGTAAAAATATAATCGGGAACACAATACATAATGAGATGACCACATAGAAGTTTGTGTTAAAGTTTGAAAGCTCTATGATCAAAACTGTAGGAGAAGATAGCTGTTGAAACTATGAGTTTTTTACAATATATAAGACCAAATTGGGCGGAAATGGCGAAGTCCACCATGGCAACCACAATGGTTCGATCGTCATCAAAAGCACAATCCATAATAAGGTGACCATATAGAAGCTTGTGTTAAAGTTTGAAAGCTCTATGATCTAAACTGTGGGAGAAGATAGCTCTTGAAGCTATGAGTTTTTTACGATATATAAGACCAAATTGGGCGGAAATGGCGAAGTCCACCATGGCGACTACAATGATTCGATCGTCATCAAAAGCACAATCCATTATGAGGTGACCACATAAAAGCTTGTTTTAAAGTTTGAAAGCTCTATGATTAAAACTGTGGGAGAAGATAGCTCTTGAAGCTATGCGTTTTTTTACAATATAAAAGACCAAATTGGGCGGAAATGGCGAAGTCCACCATGGCGACCACAATGGTTCGATCGTCATCAAAAGCACA
>LQRL01111237.1:0-15834 GCA_001703475.1 Hydroides elegans
AATCAAGAAAAAATACTGCGCTTACAGTTTTAAAAAAGATTGAATAATAAAAAAGTTATTCGAGAAATAAGTGATTTGTTAGAAAATTTTGTATGGTTTAGTCAAATCTCAAAAAGTACTTTTGCTCATAATTTTGACTTTTCTCAAAGAATTTCAAAGCAAAGGATAAAACAAATAAATTGAATAGTAACCATTATTTCCAACTATGCGTCATGATGATTGCTATCCCGGTTATCATACGATGGCGCACCGTTCTAACCTTCTTTTATTTTACTGTTTGGCGTCTTTGTTTGACATTTAAGGGTACTTGTCCATACTATCAGAATTTAGCGTTGAGCGTTTTCTGTCACACGGTTAAGGTACGGTCAGGCAGAATTCTGCGATTTCTGGGTTAGCAAAATAAAACGCAACGAGTGTTCACGCACTTGCGAAATAGTTTTTGCGATATTTTTTTCTATATTCGCATCAAATATCCATATAACCAATTCAATAAGAGTTCCGAAGATATATTAGAAGGAATTTCTAGAGGCATTTGTGTTTATAGGCTATCACTATAGTATTTTTAAGAGAGCTTTAGACTATTTTTGTGATAGATCTAACACTATGCAAATTAGACTCAACAGGCGTTAGAAAAAATAAGTAGTTAAATATACTCGATTTGTTGGGGTGCTCTTCATTGATCATATTTGTAGACTTTATTATATGTTCCTTACTTTAAAACAGTGTGATTGAATAAATGATTAGAGTCCTTTTTCAATAAATGGACACTTTTTACGAACATTTGACTTTGACTCTGAATAGACCAGTTATTTGTATATCAATCTAAATGATTTTTTGTCTCGGGGTAACTTCATTATTTGACTTTAAGTTGCTAAATACAAAACCATACAATTCTTTAGAATTAGAATGTGCGGTTAAGTTAAATCATCGCATTTGAAAAAAAAGACTTTTTCAAAAAAACGGACACTTGTCGTTATTTTACTTAAATAGGACTATATGGCCAATATTTTGATGTTTCATGTTTTTGATAATAGCGGAAAGGATAAATTAGTTTTATTAAGCTTTCATTTTTCACTACAGAGTCTATAGAGTGTAGACAATATAATTTCAAACACAGCACATAGCACATGGTCATTAAATCAGTCTAGTTGCGACAAGAACTAGTCTAGCGGTAAAAGGTTAATGATAGGGCAATTAATATTAATCTATCTAAATTACTGTTTCAAAACAATGTCCCTGAACACATTCATATTGGTTAAAAAGCAGGGTGTCCATTATATGAGTCAAATTGGAAGTGTCCATTAATTGAGAAAGGCATCTATGTATTCTAAGTCCTGGGTACACTGGGAACTTCATACAAAATAAGCCGTGAAGGTGCGTTTTAGCGTTTCCACTTAAGGGTATGTTCTCGACTCGAAGAGATAAATTGGAATGTACGAAAAAGGCTGAGTGTGAAAACGCATATGTAACCAGGGCCTGATTAAGTCTGATTCAGTAGTTTATGAATTTGCCATAGGATCTTTCATGCTGTGCTTGAATTCTACTGACAAGAAGATTCAAAATACATTGATAAAGAATTCATATTAGATGTGATGATTGCGTCTGATATCATTGACTCGTTATACAAAATCCTTGGCATTTCTCAGACAAAACAAAGAATATCGCAGACTTCGCAATTGATTTCGCAAAATTGCAAAGACAGAAAACGCAGACACACAAACAATCTGTTTAAACCTTTGTTTATTACACTGTTTCTTACCAAATTTCGCAGTCGCAAAATCTGCGTGAACATATTTCGCAATATCGCACGGGACTTAGTCTAAAACCAATATCGCCGGGTTTCTATGTTTTCGTTGTTTTATGCTGCGATTGCGAAATATTTCGCCGCTGCGTGACATGTTGTTGCATGAATCAGGCTTTACGTAAAATAAAACTCATTGAAAAAAAAACAATGTGTTTGCTAATATTGAAGATTTAACGTTAAGCATTTAACGTTTGCCGTATAGCATTTTCAAGAGGATTGAGAAACGTGCGCGACTGTAAGAAATATCCATACATAAAAATAGTTTGACACTATTCCTTACGGGAGGTTTTGTGAAGGTTTCCTAAACTTCCTTAACTGTTCCAAGGTATGGATTGATGGACTTAGGAATACAGGGTATCACACCCCACGCATCCACAACAATCGCACTGATGCAGTGACTCGATACTTTATAATACTGTTTAATTTTATTTAAACTAATCCAATTTTACCAGTAATTAAAAAATACCAATAGACTAATTGAGCTTTGTGAAGATAAAAATGACCTATTAATTATGTTTTAAAATTGTTTTGGACACCAAGAGATTTCCTGCAAGATAGATAGGGTGAACAAAACAAATGTGACATTAACATATGAAAATGAGATTACGAAACAATAAATGGGACAACATGTGTGTATGTTTTAAGCATTTAATAAGTTCAACTTATCTAGCTTGAATGCGATGACCGAATACCTCATTTCATTTACTCATTAGTGGAAAATAATGATGTCAATAACAACTATTAAAATACAATGATCCAAGGTTTGTACCTCGATTATCATTTATCAAATCATTGTTGTATATCTTATCTTTTTAAAGAAATATCCTTTTGAATTTTAAGTATGCTGAAGTCTCCCAAACTTTATTGCAATACATGTCAATATAAAAGTTTATTAGCCAATTTTCATTAATAAATTGCTCTACTCAAACAATCAATATATGATTAACTCCAGATTGCCACGAAGTAATTATTTTTACATTTATTCAACCTTAGACTTAAACATGTCGAATCAACCGGAATATGCGTTAATGGTCCATATTTTTCAGAGGAGAAGTAATTATCTTTAATCTAAAACAAAGGTTTTTATCAAGGAATTCAAATGACACATTTCACGTTTTGTGCACATTTTAGTGCACAAAAAGTGATTTATATAGCAAGGAAAGGGGTGTGATGAAATATTGAATTCTTGGTCATTTAGGTTTAATGATACTTCTAGATAGTTTTTTTTTCAAATATTCGGTTGACAAGTTTGCAATTATTATAATATAACCTTGGAAAGTTTTGAGACGAAGCAATGTAGAAAAATTGATTTAGACGTGGAAACGTCTCTCCGTTTTCTCATGGAGTCACACCCAAATGTTTCTTTCCATCACTTTAATATGGCTCATTCCCCACATTCATAGCACGTTTTTGCCACGGGATCTACGAAGCCTTATTGAGGTTATTTAGACACCTTTACGTTGTCATTTTACGGCCAGCTTTGAGCACCCATGGCTTATGTTCATTGCCAACAGGAACGTATTTCACCCTTGAAAAGTAACTTAAGGGTTTCATGCATTAATAATATGAATTTTATCGCATGAGTCGCATGACGCATGATCCGTGCCACATGATGAAAACACATGTGTATCAATTATATGATATCGGTTACATTTGTGTTAAAACAACCTTTTTATGCTTTCCAATGTATTGCTAATGGCAACCCTCCAAAGTAACGCAAGTTGTTTTCAATATAAAAGCTATACATGGTGTGGAGTTAATGTATTGGAGAGCATGAAAAAACAACTTTTTCATGCAAATGTAACAGCGGCAGAGGCAATATTTCTTTGATAAAATCGAATTAAAAACTGTTCTATACGTGTATGTAAAATCATTTTTGGTAGATTTCCTATAACAAACGTCCAGTTAATACCTTTTTTTGCACGAAACCCTTTAACGATACACTTGAGACTTAACACTGGGGACACATTAACCATGTTTTACTCACTTGAGTAATTCGCCCTTTTTTATGAAATAACGTTGCCATGAAGGGTTATGGTCCGTAGTAACGTCGATCGCAAGGGAGGGCAAGAGATTAAATCTCGCTGTTATTGTTTTCAAAGATGCTTGTTTTATTATCATTAATTGTTTTTATGATCTTATCGTCCTTCAACGGTAGGGTTTCTCTATCTGGTCTACAGTATTCTGAATTGACGAGAAACCGGTTATCGAAATTTAATCTATTTGCATATATTGATCAAAACGCTGTTCAAAACAATTTGAAAATCACACTTAAAATCCGCTTTGACATATCTCATAAAATGTGACTTTCTGGTGTTAATATTTCGTTTACTGTTGCAGTCATATAACAATTATAACTAAACAGTAGTGACTATCTAGAATATATTTAATTGTGACTTGCTATCACCTCCAAGAAAACCATTCAAATCCTCTATTTTAAACAATACTAAACCGTTAATACAATGTAATGCATCAACTCGAAATAATTTTGCGTATCATCTAAAAAAAGGTATTGAAACCAATAACTATTTCTTAATCCCTTCGCGACCCACAGCTTGTGTGTTCTTAACGTCTAAAATAGGAAGATGCATCTTGAACCAGCAAAGTCTCTATCAATCTCTCATTTGAGACCTGACACCAGACATTTGTTTGATATTTCATCAATTAATTCAAATTTCCACAGCGACGGCGCTAAAATCGAAGGTTGAAGAAGCCTATTCTGGCTGGTCTTTGTCTTGTTAAATGAGATATATCTGCTGGCATTGGACTGTTACCAATATGATACGATTCATTTTAGAAATGGAAAAAAAAATCACAGGCGCATTCATGCAGGACAAATGAACAATACGTTGCGTTGTTTTGCGTTGTGCATGAATGCGCCCCAACAATCAAATTGAAATAAAAATGTAAAAAAAAAGAAAGAATCGGAATGTAGAATTGAGATCTATATCAATTAAAGGTATATGATCAATTGCAGTTAAAGCAACAGCTAATATTATATCGCAATATAATTAAAAAAACTATTTTATATGAATGACGGTCATTATAACATTTATATATCTACAGAGCATCGATCTCCATAATTAAAAAATAAGTCTTTAAAAATAAACGCATCTTCATCCGTTATACGTATTGTAGTTCCATACAGTTAATCCTCGACCATATACAATTATATGCCACACGGTACGACAATAAATTAATGCTATTACTCAATGAATTACGATTTTTTAATAGTATGAACAGACAACAATGAAATAAAGCAATGATTTTTAAGAGATCTGTAGATAACTAAAATTGTATTTGTATTTGTTTTACAGGGATTGACTATTAAAACTTCTATTTAACTAACGAGTGTGCCATTTTTTTTTCAATAACCAATACGTATAGAGACTTTCCTTAACTTGATACATTAACCAGTAGAAATATAATGCAAAATAGTACATTTGTCTAGAATTTAATAGTAAAAAAACTAAATCGAAGCCAACATTTTCTTGAATTTGACCCTAGGCTTAGGTTGTTAAATCAACACTTTGCAATACATTTCTTTCTCTTTCCAATTAATGAGTAGTTTTCACACAATGCATCGCTATTGCACCAAAACCCAATTAAACATTTTATGAATAGCCGGTATAAAATCTATAGCGCTATTATTCAACAGTAATCCAATGCATTTTTCGATGTTGTTGAAAATTGAATATTTAACAGCAGATAACCTTATGCATTAGCTACAATGTAATTCGTTTGGGGCAAAGTCAAGCAATAACATAGAAGATATTTTTTTGGTACATACTTTTTCATGCATAATCATTATTTAGGTTTATGGCGTTTGCAGGTATCTAAAGACAATCCAATTTCCTACCTAAATTCGAATTCATTTATTGCTAAATCCACTCCGCAGTGGTACAGTAAACGAAACAAAAACTAGAAAATATAGTTTATGTGAACCTGGGTCTTCCTGTTAAAACTTTCTTTTCATTTTATCATTAATGATCGATGCGTAAAACGAAAACCAGACAATGGTCAATATGCTGCGTTTTGATTACATGATTAATATCAGTTCTTTTTACATTGCTGTTTAATTGTATATTAATAAGTGCGAATTCACTGGTGCATATGCATACTGCTTGATTCTTGATCTATATTTGTATCAATTTGAATAATCGTTCTTCTTATAAACAAGCTATAGCATTGCGTAAAAACTCACAATGTTAAACCCTCCGGATTGCATTAAAAATCAGCTCACTAATTGCATAAAATGCATGAGTAAAATAACCTTTGAGAGAGAGAGAGAAAAAACTATCACTGTATAATGCGGATTATATGTTAAGCTCTCCTCCTCCCTTCTCTCGCAACCGTCCCTCGTCAGAAGCGACGCAAACTTGCTTGCGCTTTATAAAAGCTGCCGTTGTGGCGCTCCACTAATAAATCAGTTATAAATTGGTTTATCGACACCACAGCCAATGGATGGATAATTCGTTGGTGGAGCTAGGGACGTCAAAACTGGACACATATTTTATCATTGCATTTTCCGTAGCTTGTGGTTTTTATGTAGCGGGAAGATAATAGTTTAAAGGATAAGATATATAAGAACACGATGCAAAAAATATAATTAACTAGTGTTTTACATGCTAAATTATATTACGATTCGGATGTTCACCTTAAAGGGGCAAAATATATGATGTTAAATTACACCGAATAACCGTAAATAAGATATGCAGTCATACCCTAAGTTGACCTTTGATGTTATTTTGGTGTAACTTTATAATGCATATGATATACAATAATATACATTGTTTTTCCAAGGGTTAACCTCGAGTTTGATTAGAAATTTGCATGAACTGCATAAATGATATATCATAGATAACACACTTAAGGTGAAATAAGGTTTATATGAAAAAAGTATGCATTTCTACTATCTACTAAGTATGAATTCATGACATGATGCAAATATCTCAAACAATTTGCCTTCAATTTGTTAAAAGCAATAAATGAAATACAACAGATAACCTGGATACTTATAAAGAGACCACAATTAAAATCAATATAAACAAAAACAAAAACAGTGAGATATAGACACACAATATAAATCGATAAAAGACACATATAAAATACAAAAATGGATATATACAACATATTGGACACTAACCACAGCGCACTGGATAGCACCAGCCAACGCACAATAATTTATCACGCACACAGTCCCAATACGTCACCCGACGTCAACCTCCTATACAATACGTCATCACTGCCTAACAACGCTTCCATGGATACCCCTAGCAACGGTAGCTACCCCGATCCCGACGCCCTGCATAAACCGCAGTATCTTACCATTCTCGTGACATTCTTCTATTGCCTTATTTATATATTCGGGATCACGGGCAATGTAATGGTGATCCTGGTGGTGTGGCGTAATAAAACGATGAGGAATTCAACGAATGTGTTTTTGGTGAATTTGAGTGTCGCCGATCTGTGTGTGATTCTCATCTGTATGCCGTTGGCGCTCCTGGAGTTCCATTCGGAGGAGATATGGTACCTCGGGGATGAAATGTGTAAGTATTCAAAAATATAAGTTTTGGGTGCTTGGTTAACGAATTTAACTTGGTTAACTAAAGCTCTAGATTGGTTCCGCTCGAGGTGACGGGAGCGGTGTATTTTGTTGATGTTCATAAGAATTATTTAAGACTATGGGTCATTTGCAAAACTATTGATATGCAAATGTCAGTGTAGATTTCGGTGTTTTAAAAGGTTTTTAATTGCTTGAGAAAATCGATCCCCAAATATAATATCGTTGTTTATCATATAACGACCTGTTATCGCATTGAACAAATTTAACTATTGCTATTATTGATTGACATATGACAGGAATCATGAATTAGACTAGTAGATTTGAGGTCAAAAATGGCCGAACCTAGACAAAATTCGAACAGAAATTATTTTATGTCTGTCTTTAAGTGCAAACATTCTAGCTTTACCAGAAAAAAGTCCCATTCGATCTAACGGGCGGAAATTATTTTTTTTTTACACTTTATTAACACCACCCAAAAATTCAATTGTAGAGCCCTGAGTTCAGCTGGCTTCTTATATAACGTATGATATACTATTTCAAAAGCTCTGAGCCTATATATTTTGTTTTAAATAGATATAATTTAATGAAAATACAATAAATAAACGTTTTTACTAATAAATTTGGAAAAAAAATAAGTGAATAAATATTTTTGGGAGGTTTTAAGTTTTATGTTTTTAACAATTTTTGATGTCTTTAAAAATAAACAACCCTCTTTTCAAGCTTTCAAGTTTTAACCAACGCTTCCTTATCGGGTCCCCAATATAAATTGTTCTCAGTATGACGATCGAACCATTGTGGTCGCCATGGTGGACTTCGCAAAAACCACCAATTTGGTCTTGTATATAATACACAATTATTTGCTGTTGATTCTATCTCCTCCAACAGTTTTGTTCGTAGAACTTTCACATCTTACCCAAAGCCTTTTTATCCCCCGTGAAAACGAGCGGATATAGGGTTGAACTTGTCTGTCTGTCCATCCGTCCGTCTGTCTGTCCGTCTGTCCCGCTTGATATAGGGTACTTTGTGCACGCGCGTTTGTTATGAAGGAGTTGAGCTAGAGCTTTGAAATTTTATACACGTGTAAACCAAGGTCTGAAGTCGTGCCTTGTTAAGGTTTTATCCCAATCGGGTGAAAATTGTCGTTTCCTGAGCACTTTTAAAATTGTCGATTTTAAACTTTTTTGTCAGATGCCAAGCACTTTGTGCACGCGAGTTTGGTATGAAGCAACTGAGCTAGAGTTTTGTAAATTTTATACACATATAAACCAAGGTCTGAAGTCGTGTCTCGTCACGGTTTTATATGGATCGAATGAAAATTGTCGATTCTGGAGCACTTAAAAAATTGTCGATTTTAACAATTTCACCCGATGTTAAGTACTTGAGTTTGGTATGAAGGAATTGAGATAGAAATGTTAAATTAAATACACATATAAACCAAGGTCTGAAGTTTTGCCTCGTCATAATTACATCTCGATCGATTGAAAATTGTCGATTTTGAAACAATTTAAAAAGTAGCGAAAACTTCATATTCAGATGAGGGAGAGGCGGGTGATAATATAAGATATTATCATTTAAGTACGTGGTATGTGCTTATATAAGCAATCATGCTTATATAAGTATACTTAATAAAATTCATTAAAAATCAAAATTTGCGTTGCTGGTCTCGCCAGTTGGGGGTTGTGCATTGGTGTATGCTTATTTAAGGAAATATGCTTATATAACCATGTTAGTTTTTTAGATAAGTGAAATGATGTTCTTTCTTCACTTGTCTCGTCAGCTGCCCTCCAAAAGCATTTGGTGTGATTTTAAAAGCAATCATGCTTATATAAGCATATTTATAAGCAATCATGCTTTTATCAGCATAATTGCTTATATAAGCATATTTTTAAATATAAATTGATATTTTGCTTCACTTGTGTCGTCAGGTGCCGTACTTGAGCATGTTTGGTGTGCCTTTGTAAGCAATCATGCTTATATAAGCATATTTTATTAAATTCAAAATAAATCAAAATGTTGCTTACTAGTCTTGTTAGTTGCCTTTAAAACGAAGTGAGCGATAATGTAATATGATTTTTGCGTTTTTTTTTGCATCATATGATCTTGCTGGTGCTTTAACCTTATGCACAATCGTGTCATAATGTCCTCAATATCATTTACAATTTTAACGTATTATGCACATTTTGGCCGGAGACGGGTCTCAAACCTAAAATCTTAGATTGGCCTGGTCAAATAATAAAAGAGAAGTGTTAACACCTATCTGGGGAGCCTGGTGTATTTGGAATCGGCTAACAAAAGTAATCGTGCTTATATAAGCATATTTGCTATGTAAGTTAAATGATATATTTGTTTCACTGGCCTTGTCAGCTGCGTCTCAAAAGTATCTGGGATGTGCTTATATAAGCCATCGTGCTTATATAAGCATAATTTAATGTAATGGAATTATCTTTTTGCTTCACTGGCCGTGTCAGTTGCCTCTCATCCAAAATCATTTTGGATGTGCTATGTGAGCCCGTGCTTATAAAAGCATATTTTCTTTAATTTATAAAGTGAGGATACTTTTGCCAACTGTTCTCGTCAGTTCAAGAGTTGTCTTCAGAAAGAAGTGAGTGATGATGCAAGATTGTACTATTTTAATTTTAGTAAAAACTGACCACTCTGCATCTACGAATTGTTGAAGTTCACGGGGATCCAATTTCACTGACCTTCTAGTTTATGGTGTCTCCAGCATAAATTGTGCTCTATATGACGGTCGAAGCGTTGTTGTCGCCAGGGTGGGTTTCGCGAAAACCGCCAATTTGGTCTTCTACATATATTTAGTAAAAGACTATTTGTTGTTGAACCTAACTCCTCCCACATTTTTGGTAGTACAGCTATCAATTTTTAACCAAAGCTTTCTGAGGGTGTCTCCAAAATCAATTGTCGCATGTGTGACGATCGAACAATTGTGTTCGTCAGGGTGGACATCGCAAGAACCGCCAATTTGGTCTTTTATATAGTTAAAAACTATATGTTGTTGATTCCATTTCCTCACACAGTTTTAGTCGTATGGCTTTCACATTTAAATCAAAGCTTTTTTCATTGTGCCTCCAACACAAATTGTGCTCCATATGACGATCAAACCACCGTGGTCGCCATGGTAACTTTAGCCATTTCCGTCATTTTGGTCTTCTACATAGAAAACACTTATATGGCATATATAATATATATATATATGCATATTTATCTATATCTTAGTATCTTATGTTTAATGCTTGCAATTTGTGTTTATTTTCGACAATTATGAAGTTGTAATACTACAACTAAACACCTAAATTATGATAAAGCCAATGATACGTTTAAATAGGATGTTGGTTTTTCGGCAAAAAAACATATCAATTAATCTTTTAAAGATACATCATATATTTACAAATGATTTTAATCGTGCACTTTATGTTCAAAAACATTGTCATAACATAGAGAAACATGTTTTCGATATAATAAATATGAAAATCGTGTTATATACAAGAGTTAAGAGCGTGGACTTTGAAATTTTATTTTTTCTGGCGGCCATTTTGGATTTTTCGATTTTTTCGCATTTCCGCCCGTTAGTTCGAATGGGACTTTTTTTTGGTAAAACAGGAATATCTCAGGATAACATAGCCGTAAAAATTATTTCTGTTCGAATTTTGTCTAGGTCAACCTCGAGATCTACTAGTCTAAATGGTCTAGTGCATTTTTTAATCTAGATGCAATTGAGTCCTTTGTTATGCTCTTATTTACAACTATAACTTAGTATTTGGCGTTTATACATGTATAAGCGATAAATCATAATAGTGATTACGCTTCTACATCGTAAAACGAACAATACAAGCTAGAGCCCAATCTTATATCATTTTCCCATTTTTATTCTATCTCTGTCAGAAAATATTAACTTAAAAGTGAAAACGGCAAGTTGAACGAAATGTATTTTATTTACTTTAAAGTAAAATAATGAGTGAAATTATTATTCCATTAATGTACATTTGCTGTTACATATATGTATTACTACAATCATGGAATTCGGTCTTGTTCATTTCATCGTATTGTTTATCAGCCATTACTTCCAAGAAACTTACCTATCAAGAAATTATTGGTGAGTTTTATCAACTCAAAGTACTAGATGTATTCCTACTTAGATGGATGCAGACATGTGTTTCACCATCGCATAAAAAAGTTCATACAATTAAAATAAAAACCGGTATTCATTTTGGCAATATGAGACAGCATTTCAACACAATTATATAAGTAAAGTGAAGCATACTTCACATAATAATTATCCATAGAAACATAATTGGTTTTCTATTATTTGATTTACTAAAATACAAAAATATTTATTTTTCGGTGCACATTTCGGTGCACATTCCAATTAAATGATGGTTTTCTAATGGGTGCAGTTGATTTATGTAGGCTTTATTTTCATGTTACGATTAAGTATACATGCATTATTTTCAATTTTTAGATCCAAGTTTGACAATAAATTATAATCACATTGATCGGCACTGTAAAGGTCTGTTTATGCTGACAGATTCGCACATACAAATCAAATTTGTCGCGCTAGCCCAAAAATAAGATTTTCGCAAAAAGAGTAAAATTTGAAAATGCTCCTTAAGTTTTGAAAGATGATGTTCTGGAATCTGCGAGTAAAATGTGTGCCAAATACTTAATTTAGCATCGTTATCGCCAAAATTAAACTCAAAAAATGAATTTTTGATGTATTTTTTAGCTGAAACTTACTTGTTTTATGGCTCATAATGAGAAGCGCGATCAAGGCAGTCCGAGTGTTTATGCGAGGCGCGAACGGTTCTCAAAATCCAAACAATGACCAAACAATCTGTCGCCGTATTTGTATTAAACACATTGTAAATAATTCGGATAATTTTCGCAGGTTTTAAGTGCGATTTTGTGTTCGCGCTAGATTTTCTTTGACAATCATGTGCCTCAAGAATACGGGACATTTCTTGGCAAGACCATAGAGTCTCTATTGATCTTTGAAAACTATGCATTATCAACCTTAATAAACTTGGAGCGATAGGTCATTCAGCATAAACACTCGGCAAAAATGCATAAACACACTTTTGAACTGTTCGCACGTTTTTATGGGCGAATCTTACAGCATAAACAGACCTTAAGAAAGGGACATTAGAAAAACACGAGGACTTTACTGTTGTATATATCTTTACTATTGTGAAAATTAAGGACACAAACCCCCTTTAAATACGTATAGGTCCATACCAGAGCGTCCCACCCGTCTACAAGAGATCACTCAGACAAACCGTTCTAAAAATAAAACCGAACATCTTAAAGTGATAAAACCGAAAGAAAATACAGCTATAGCTTCGTTTCCATCACTCATTCTGATTATGGGCTTAGATAAAATTTCACTCAAAATATCCACGTATCAACTCATGATGAAAGACGAACAAGTGTTATATCAGCGAAAAACCCATTGCCAATAAAACCTCTTTTTTGAGTAATTGTAGTGAAAGCTTTAAACAGACTGTATGTAATTTATATGTATAAGGTTAGATATCGCATGGTGTATCAATTCAGATGCCAGAGTATGTCGATAAATCGGAAGTGCACTTACAAGTTCTTTGAAATAAATTTGATATCATTTGATAGCGAACGTTCTTAAAACAAATTATACATCGACTGGACAAAACATGAATCAGCAGGATTTTAAGTACGATGTTCGATTGTACTGTTATATGACTATGTACCAAAATAAAACTAATATCAAAATATATTATATACTGATTTACATACATACATCATTAACATTTATCTATACATTTGTAAGATATGAAAGCTATCCCAACCTTGCTGAGCCCTAAATACGAATAAAACAAAATTTCCTCATATGACGTCGTGATGTAGCAAAAACATTAGCATCGACGTTTTTAAAGAAATCAAAAGTTTTCACAAACAATATATCCCAAGTTGACTTCTTGCTGAGTGAGAATATAATGTCACTTATCACATCCGCCAAATGACCCATATTGAGTCAAGTGGATTCACAAACCGTTCAAGTGGTTTTTTAAAAACATCATTATAACCCCTTATGGTTTTAAATATTCCCCTCTGATATTGTTTCTTTTATAAGGAAAAATGTTGCTTATTGTGACAATAAGGTCGTAAAATAAATGGCCAATTAGGATTGTTATATTTTTGGTTATTATGCGATTATTTAAATAACACATCTTTTACCCATTATGTTAGATATGTGACCTTTCTGTGGGATGCCAATTTAATATAAAGATCATATCCAATTTTATTGACGATTGACCATTATTCTTTCTTTACCGAAGAAACTAAAAAAAAAAAAAACGGACGGACCTTATGTATATATTTTGAGAGAGATTAATCTTGATCTATACAACTACATGTGTGTATGAAGATGATCAGAACTTTTCTCTGGGCATAGATTTGCATGAAAAAAGGACAGAAATTAGAAACTAATCAAGAACTCATATGGTATAGGAGATCCGTGAATAATAGTATTGGACTTATTTATTCAATAACTGGTGAATTTTGGAACTGAGGTAAAATAAACTAACGATGATTTTCAGTATCCTTATCAAGCAATGCACTGGATTCTCATTGAAAAGGCAGAAAAAAACTTGTTTTTAATTGACTTTAATTTGATACAAATACCCTTAGTTATATTGTACCTGCTTTTCATTCAACCTAATCAGAATGCATATTCATCCTAGAATGATTTACACTCATAGTAACACTTAATTGCTTCCGGGGTAAAAAAATGAACTCATTTGAAAACAATGCCTATGTAATATGCCTTTGCTACAAAAGAGAAATCAGCTTTCGTTTTCAGTGCAAATCAATGAAAATATACTATCCGCCAAAAGAAAGTATAATCCTAAACTGGTGAATATCTTCGCGAATTCTCAATATTCTAGATTCAAATTTTCACCATCGCCATTAACTGTAGCTTCCTAACTAATTCTGTAGTTTCATGCCAATAGATCAATGGTTAAGGTGTTTACTTTGAGTAGGGTTCAACACCTTATTTATCAGTGGAAATCGGTTATGCTTATTCTGATTATGATTTGGGACTGTAGAATTAAGAGTGTAACGTTTATGCCAGTTTTCCAAATTGATTTCAATTTTTACAAAACACACACAACCACGTCACGCACCCATCAACATTATTGTGATCAGGTTATGGGGATGCTGAAGACCGGTTATTCTGTAAGATCACTAGTATACCACTTTTGATTGTTAAAAAATATATTTTATCGTTTGCAACATCACAATAAGTTCATATGGAGTAACAAGAGTAGACAATAGAGTCGGCAGTGGAAGTTGGAAATGTCGAATCGGGATCGAGAGATCCAGATGTTATACCTGTATAGCCGGTTTCACAGTGATGCGGTCAAAGCGACATATTCACTAGACCAGACAAATAGTCGAATTAGTCCAAATACGTTGAAACGACGTTTGAGCGGAAACGGATAACGCCTTACGCAGAACGTACGTTCGAAACCGCGAAGTCGGCATCGACGATACAATTTTGCGAACAAGTATCGCCTTATTGATATGAAACATCTCGCATAGCGCCCTTTGACATTTAGCGTCGAGTCCATTTTCAACTGAACCACTCCTATGGCCGCCAAGGGGCCTATAGGGGCTTCGGCGATCATTTTGTAGCTTGTTCTTTAAACCAAGTTGACCGCTTCCGGGAAGGTTCTTTTCTGGTTTGAGGTGTCATTCGATGCGGCTAGAAGCCTTAGCTACGGAGTATCGACGAAAACCTAACATCTTATCGTTACATTGACTCGTATATTCATGACTTTGTCGTTAACTACTATTTATGCATGCCAAAAGGCTGAGGGTAGTCATCTTTAACATGTCAGAAATCCTAAACCAATGATGATAATCGATGTTTTGAAAAAGAAATCTTTAGAATAATGATGGAATAATATGTCCTTCAAATTGCAATATGATCGAATAAATAATAATTCTAAAATTATGTGTTTGAAAAAAGATTATACTTTTTTTGGCGGCTAGTATATCTTACAAAATAAAAATATACCGGGATTTCTTGAATATACATGCATATGATAAAAGGTATGAAAATGTTAAACTTAACAAATTACAAACGTGTTGGATAACTCGACCGATATGTTGTAACACGATGCAATGACACCACAAACGCAGTTATACTCAGACTTATAACGTCATGTTGAAGATGTATCTTCCTCTATGAGCTGGTGGAATCAACATATTAAAGGACTTTTGACGGAACGTTTGAGAAATGAATACATACTTATTTTTTTAACATATAACTTTTAAAGATTAAACTCTTACTTAATGCGTAGAACGTCCATTTGATTGAATACCACCATTTACTGTCAAACGCCCCCTCCTTCGAATGGGTCAAAAGGAAGCCATCACTAATTAACAGAATTTGCTGCCTTTCCGTCTT
>LQRL01111237.1:15844-38704 GCA_001703475.1 Hydroides elegans
AAGCCAAGTGCCATTCCACCCAAAGGCGAAACAACCATGTGGGCAAGCTAGGTTGTAGGGACGTCGTGAAAATGATATGACGTCATTAAGGCATTTTCTTATCGTTCTTCGTCATGACATTTATTTAAAGGGACGTGTTAAAAGTATTTGAATATAGATAGGTTTTAAATATTATTAATCTTATTCAATATCTTAACAGCATCGTTTGCGTATCGACTTACAGGCGCGGATTTACCATATAAATCACCCGGCGCACGCCCCCCTGTTCGCCCTTATATGCAAGACAAAAAAATAAATTTGCGCCCCCCTGTTCAGCCTGATAACTTATACAGTTGCGCCCCCAGGTTCAATATTTTCTGGATCCGCGCCTGACTTACATCGTGAAGTGGCTGTGACGTTGTCACAACGTTCTTGGCGAGAGCAACGTCTGAAAGAGTGACGTCCGAAAAAAAAACAAACATACACATGCACATGCACAATAAGATCGAGTGATGTCTTATTGAGAGGGAGGAAACCTATCTTTTATCCTTCAGGAACCAACCTATTCAACCTATGGAATAAAGACGCTTTTGATACACGCCTTTCGCCTTTTCATGTATTTTTTTCATATGATGCGATTTTGTTTTATATCCAATGATGCCCAACTTTCAAAAGGCGTCTATTGAATATCACTTTTTGTCGAAAAAGGTCTTCTTATGAGCATTTTTCTTTCTTTTCAAAAGCTGCCTGCATGAAAGATAAACCCGGGCTGTCTTTGGCAGTTGCAAAAGCGCCATTTGATATAAATATTGCATTAGCAATTATACTTTTTAGAGATTCGTGTCAGGGCTTATCCAATTATCTAATAAAGGGATCTGTCAGCAAACGACCGGGCCATTTTTGCCACGTCTACGGGAAGAAAAAGGAGGTAATCTCTATGTCCTTGGCTCAGTATTGAAACTGTCGAATGAAATTTGCCAATATTGCCGGGTTTTGTATCAAGGCTCCAGTCAGGCATCTTTTGGGCTAATTCATGGATAGAAACTTATATAAAGGACACCTTTAGGATTGGGTCTTTGTAAAAATATGATTTAGGAATTATTCTATCAATTAAAATAACTAATTTTTCATACACACTACCAATTTTCTTGATATGTATAAAACAAAATGATCGTAAGAGCTAAAGGGGCATTTAAAATAATGATTGCAAACAAATAGGTGTTTAAACCTTTAATATTCAACAGATGAGTAAAAAACGGAATAAATGATTTAATAAGTGGACCCAATAAGCGAGTAAACCGCAATATAAAATATGTCATATCATATTCGAGTGGATGTGTGGCTGACTTCTATTCGGAATTGCTAGTGGCCCATAAAAGCTATACATTTTGAGGAATGTACATTTTCGGCGTGAAATGTGAAATTAAGGTTCTTTTTAAATAATGATTAAAAATACAGATAGCAATAATTGCATGTTGATTTAGCTTCAGTTAGTGATAATTAATAGAAGCGTATCTTCTAAAATCATAAATAATGTTAATAATTTTAATGATTACTTTTATGCGTTAGATGACGGGATGCTCTCATTTACAGCAATTAAGAAACAGGAAGCATCTTATATAATTTCCTCATGGCACGTGATATTTTTAGATTTTTCCATTGGACAATATAATGATAGCAAAACAATGCCAACTTTCGTTTCTATGTAGGAGTAATATGAAAGACAATGCAAACCTTTCGGAACTTATTGTGAGTTACTCACATGGAAGATCGAAATACTACATGCTATTCGGTTCAAGTTTTTGCAACTATTGTGGGTACATAGTAAAAGGACATGACACGCAAATGAACTCTCTAAAATCAAAGAATAAATCTCCACCTCTGCGTCATCAGAGCTTCATTATTTACTCGATATTTTTTGGCTATTTATCGAAGATTGTTATGTTATCTACCGACACAATAGTTCTTCCACCAAAAGAAAGTCGAATCATTTAATCAGTTTTGTTCCTCTTAGCTATATATTTACAATCATGTTGCACTTGTATAGAAAAACAGTTTTGATTTGCTTAAATGGGTGAACTCATTATTAGACGAAAATAGGAGTATAAACCAACTGTTCATGAGCAATATAAGTTATTGTGTACAAAGCTGGTTGTTTTCGGTATCGCATTAAACGGCAAACACACAACGTGGATAGTATACGCTTTTGGAACCTCATTGACCACAGGGACTTATTGTCCAGGGATTCATTCCCCTTCCTCTTCGGTATATGACACGAATAAGGCATCTGAGGGACATATTTGGCATTTCTTGTCGACTGCTCGATTTACTCCTGACACCCGCATGCCTTTGGGATTTGCTCCTGTCGAACAGTCGTAATGTAATTCAATTGCAACGTCACAGAAACGATGTCATTTTGATGAATATACCAACTATTTACCGATGAAACGACAAAATGTTTAAACGTCCTTGTGAAATTTGAAATGCGTAGTAATTCCATAACCTCGATACGTTTTAAGGACGTTGTTTGCAACTTCACAAAACATGTACAACTGAGTGGGGCGCATGTCCAAATGAAGAAGTGATTTGATCTGTGCAATGTAATTCGCCGAAGATGACAAGCAAATGACTAAATGAACGAGTCGCTCAAGTGCAAATTGTACTTAAATGGTATATGAAGATTAAATTAAGGCTAAGCGTTGCTTATTGTTGCTGTTGATCAAATAAGCTATGAAAATAACGCGCCTTTCTATAACATGTGGGCGACCGCAGGTCAGTAATTTTGGTAAGATTGGCCAAATCCCTATTTATTTATTAGAATGCTCCTACCCAGAAATAATTTTTATCAATGTCCTGTCCTAAGTATACTGTCTTAAATACGAGAAACATTTACTTAAATCTAAAATTATTACTATCATTAAATTGGACCAGAACGCTGGATTCTACCATGTATCGAAAATGCTAAAGCATTAAGTTTAAGAAATACTTGTCTTACATAAATAATAGAATCTAATGATTGTGATTTAATGCGTTTCAATGCCGTTTCTTATAATTAGATAGAAGAGAATAATAACCGAATTATGGACATAATCGTGGCCATACGCACTCCATATATCTGACCAGTCCATCATCATTAAGAGGATCCTACTGTTAGCTAAATACTAAGGTGATATTTTTATGGGAACTGTTTACAAACAAACGCTTAGATCAAATGCATGATATATGGAAAAATCATGGAGTACTTTGGCAAACTAGACATAATATTCTTTGCTTTATAATTATGAGTTATTTTTTCTCAACAGCTTATATCATATATACACAAATTGATATGAATTAAATGCCCTAAGGTAGGTATTTTCGCCCCTATGTAAGTTTTCCGGACGTCCTTTTACGTCCCGGCGTCCGTAGAACGTCATTCGTACGTCCGATTCGGACGCGACATCGATGCAACGTCTTTTCTACGTCCGCGACAAATAAGGACGTCTGGAAAACTTACGTACGGGCCCAAATTAGGTCGTCCTCTCGACGTCCGTGGACGTCTTGCTGATCGGGTGATGTTCTAACAACTAAAAAATGATATCGTAATTTCACGGATTTAGTGAACAATTTTAATAATTACATACATGCATGTATTTCCTTTTTCGTATGAAACGCGATAAATTTATAGAAATAAAAAGTCGCCATATAGCTAGAAAGATAAATGGAGTCGTTTATAAGCATCTTATCTAGAGCATTTTTCACGGGAAACAGCATCAAAACGCTAATAAGGGATATATTTTATATTTAATATGCATACAAGATATGATGCTATGACCATATACCACCGAAAAACTGTGGTAAAAAATGATATGATTCGTGGAACTACAAGAGTAGAATCAAACTCATATTGTTCCTGTCATTTTTACACGAGCAAGCTCAACCCCCATGCCAGTTTTTGTTACTCTTGGTCCACTGAACATCAATGGTAGATTTTACATTTAAGATTATGAATATTCATAAGAAAATGCCGTAGCTGATTTAAATATTTTTTTTACAAATTATTTCATTGCAACTACATGATTCTGATACCTTATTTTTATGTGTTTCTAGATAAATATGAAATACTAAACCTATTGGAAAATATTAGAACATATCACAAGATATTCATGTCTGCCGCTTTAAAAAAAGACAAACTAAATAAAAAGTGATAAGGACATGCCTATTTCTCGTTGGTCATTCTATCTGAAAGGAGTCGATTTTATAGCATATTCTCCACAATAAATATTTACATGGCTTTACGTCAGGGGCACATTCAATTCTGTAAATTTTTGTTTGTGTTTTTATTTAGTGCAATTATTCACATAAAACTCAACCAAAACAGGAAGTTATGGGGACAGCTAGGAACGTCACTGCAATATCAAATGAGCAAGCAATGTTCATATGAGCCCACACTTATAGCAGATATTGTCCCCTAACTTTGGACAGAATAAATCAGGGGTTCAGATTAATTATTTGTGTTTTTATTTGAACGTTCCGTAAATTGAACTTAGATAGAGTTTGCGGACCCATATCTTGCTTCGAAATAAATGTTTTCAAGATGGTTTTACAGAAATTTCCGTTGTTTAGTTTTAAAAGGTGATTTCAGAAATAAATATAATCGATAAGGGGAATGAAATACTATCATTTATGTTGGGGTCATTAAATGGTAGGCAGACATCTGAAAATCCGAAAGGACCGCAAAACGGCAATGACCAAAACATATCATAGTCCAATTATATATCATATAGTCAGAATCATATTGCTAACATATGCCTTCACATATCCCATTTCGTTGACTCAGCGCCGTTCTGAGCTATAGATGTGTTTATAATTGTAGTTTTTATGCATCGACCTATATTTTTACTGACATGGTTAACGATGTATGTCTACATCCTTTTTGCTTTCTTCGATAATATGATCTTCTCGCCAAGGCACGTTTTGCCTTGGACGGTTGTTGACGATTACTTTCTAAACGTCATTTACCTACGTTACAAAATGTTGCAGTTATGTCCGAAAATTGTCGCTCCCTTGTCGGCCCTAATGTTGTTTTAAAATTATTTTGAATGTTAGATATCGAGCTACATTCATACATAAATGTAAGAAACATATAATTAACGTACGTACGGTAACCACGAATAACAATATATGATAACCGAGTCTGATAGAATAGATACGTTCTACATGATATACGCTTCTATTCCCTCGGATACATATAGTTGTTTTGTGTTATTTGGTGGTTTTGTACATTACGAGTACACAATATATTGCCGCGAAATTGCCAGGAAAGAAAAAAGATAAATGGCACATTATTTGTCTTTGACAGATGCCACAAAAGCAGTGATCATATCTGTAGACAATAGGATAAAAACAACATCACCAATAAGAAAAGGTCCTGTCATATAATGTGATTTTATATTAATATAACTTAAATATATCTTTTCATGTGGTCACATAAAGTTGGTTCACAGAACTGTACGGAAGTTTCTGTCGTGCTTGGAGTAATGGGCGCGGAAGGATTTAGTGACATCTTGGCATGTTATTGGAACTAATGAAATTTTGTTTAAGTTTGATTGAATATAATCAAGTGATAATTAGTAACATCTGACAAATAGGGGTAAGCATAAAAAATTATCTCAAACGCTTCAAATACGTTTTGTCAAAATAAACCAATCAAGTCAAGCAATTGTTGTTTTAGCAAATTAAATCATATAATTGATTTGTTGGTTATTACTCTCAATGATAAACTATACATGTTGAGCAATTTACATTGCTGTATTAATTGAACATCGCTTGGTTAAATATAAAACTTTCTAAGTAATACGCGTAGGCGTTTATCCTTTGCTTCCCAAGCAACACGATATTGTCAATTAATATGGCACTAAATCCCAAGAAGATTGCGCCCGGGTCGCCTGTCCATTCAATTAATTAGATGGAGGCCTATAACAGTGGATATTATACAGCGAAAGCCAATATCTCGAGCATTAACTTGAGGAGTAATAGATGGCGATGTCGTCAGGTGTCCTCCACTAGATTAACATTGGCTCCTGAGTTGAAGAATTAATTATTAATTATTCATTTATTCGTTCAATCAAAACAAAATTTATCATAAAATAATCAAAATTGAACAGTGGCGTTATCATAGCATCTATATGCCTTACTATGTACAAGTTGATAATAAGTGGTTTGTATAATGATTATCGTATACAATACAAAAATAAAATTATGAAAATGGTAGAAAGTATTACAATGTTATAATTATAAAGACATTAATGACAATAGCAACTGAAGAACGAATAAAAGAATAAATAAGAAACAATGAAGTATTTGAAAACAAGCACCCTGCTACGGAAGCTCATTACGAAGTACCCAATTGTACGTGTACACACCTGGGTGGGGAGAGGCAGGGGATATTGCATGCAGTGCCCACTTGCATACCATGATGACCGAACTTGAGCGGGAATCGAACGCATGGCCATGAATCTAAAAGGTATCTTATATTTCAAAACATTCAAACACATTTCTGTTGGATTATCTAAATCAAGACCACTTAACCAACATTATCAAATTCAATATGATGAGTAGCCCAATGATATTTTAGAAATAATATCAACAATAAAAAAAACACACTCATTCATTTTAACATACATATAGCAATCCAGCCGTCTATATTCAAAATTAAGAAAGCGTAGGCGTTTCTCTCTGCTTAGATATTGTCAATTAATATGGCACTAAATCCCAAGAAGATTGCGCCTAGGGCGCCTGTTAATTCAATTAATTAGTCGGGGAGAACAACAATAAATAAAATACAGCTCAGGCCGATTTCTCAAGCATTAACTTTAGGAGTATTAGAAGGTGATTTCGTCAAGTGTCCTCCGCTAGATTAACATTGACCCCGGAGTTGACAAACGGATCATTAATTGTTCATTTATTCTTTAAATCAAAACAAAACTTTATAATAAGTTAATCAAAATTGAACAATGACGTTATCATAGCATATATGCCTTACTATGTAAAAGATGATAATAAGTGTTTTGTATAATGATTATCGTATACAATTCAAAATAAAAATTATGAAAACATTAATGACAATAGCAACTGAAGAACGAATACGAGAATAAATAAGAGACAATTATTTTTAATCTGATTAAACAGTTGTGTTTGTTATTATTGTTAAAAAGGTCAAATCAATGGTTAAGTGTTTTACTATCTAAAATTCTTTTTGTCTTCTCAAATGCTGTCCCTGTTTTTCTGAGCATGTGGCAGAGGTATTAGTGCACAAGTGTGTTAAGAAAACTGACCATCCCAATCGATATTGCAAACATGCAACATGGCCTCTGATTGTTATCTACAATTTGCATTTTTAATTGTAGAGTATGTAAATTTTAATTCATGGTTTACAAATAAAGCAATTTTTTCTATTTCAAATGAAGTCAAAAGAAACTTTTCCCACACGGATCTTGTCATTTGTGTTTTGACGACTATCACACAGTGAGTCCCCTATAATTCAAGGAAGAACAAATAGTCTCATTAGTCCGTCTGTCATTCTTCAGCAGCAAAAGACGACGACGCTGAACCATAAGTCATACCTGTCTCATTTAATAGTGTGTGGTGATGTCAAATCAGTTTTGCTGCCACTTTGTCAGCAAGCAATGTGATTCCTACATCACGAAATGTCGATGTTGAAAATATATATGGAATTAGTTTTCATTTAAAATCTTACTAAATATATTTTTGCGCCATGGCATGTCACGTCTCCCAGCGTAGACTTCAACGCAACGTTGCGTCTGAGTTGTGGCGACGTCCTGCCTAAAGGAGGGGGGGGGGGCATCCTGATATATGTTATAAAATAGGAATGGTTTGCGACGTATGGCGTCTTCTAGGCGAGAGAGATGGTAGTTGGTTCTCGCCACTTAACAATTATTGTATACATCAAAGAAATAGTTCTCACCATATTAAATATAAGTTAATTGTTTTTTCAATGTCATAGCTATTATTTTCACAACGGTAGGTTGAATACCGTCGTATTGAAAAGATGTAGAGCATCAATTATAACTTTGAATAATCGCAAAGGGTGATGGCAAAATTAATGTTTTTGATAAAAAGATTGCAATAAAGATTCAGATCCACTTTATTAACTTTAGGAAAGAATCATATGAAATTTGGCACTGATATAACATAGCATTCTAATGCAAGTACCTGGTGGCGTAATCCAAGGTATACGAGCATATGACATGGAATAGGATTCACATTCAAGAAAATCATGTACATGGCTAATTATCATATATAAGGACCCCTTTTAATAAAGGGACAAGACAACGCTATCACTTCCTGTTTTTATACTAAGGTGATTACGCTTTGCCTGCTGTCTTAATCAATCCTTAATCAAGGTTTCGTAGGGAGCGATGTATAATAAAGCTATGTCGCAAATCGTAAGCCGTAATATCAGGTGTACAACCCGCGGGTCACATAAGAAGTAACATACTGACTTCGAAAACAAGAAATGATCACTCCACGAATTTTCTTCAAAAAACATTGTGCCTGTAACCATTTGTAACCAAATTTAAAGCCACATAGAAGGTATAACATTGAACAAAATTCTCTAATATATGAAAGTTCAATAAGGGTGCGAGTTATACACAGATGCGTGTAATACATTGAAAAAACCGGTAGCAATATACAAAATATTATTCTTACTTTAGCCTATATTAATTCCTATATGTTTCTCATTCCCGTAACATATTTTCATTATTATTTAATTGACGGTGTAAATAGCAACAAGTAAATGCCTCGAAAAGGCTAGGATTCATTTTGAGAATATAATTCTATAGAAACATCCAATACGTATTTAAAAAATAAATGTGGATACATTAACCCGCCTGTCCTGCACCTCTGTTGATAACTCTCGAATGTTAACACATAAAGCCACCAACTCCAATGCAAATCATTTGATAACGTCAATTGACATCTATTCCTCTATGAGAAGAAAAAGTGACAAAAGAAAGGACAAAAGTCGAGTTATTTCCCCTTCGATCCTAAATCCACATCCAAATGAGCATATAAGACGATATTCATTATAAAAAATCATTATATTTCAGCTATGAATGAGACGTCTTTGAATCTTTATGACCAAAATCTTTTTCAAATAGAATTTATCACAATGCCCTTTAACACTTTGGATTTTCTTACAAAAAGTATAATAATAATGGTATGAATATCAGCGTCTCATTAAATAAAACTGTTTACGACAATGCGTTCTTAATCTAATGATGCAGCAGATTGTGCACTGTTATTTCAAATAATCTAATACAGTATTAATTATGGCACCATTCGATCACAATGATTGTACTCGTGAGTTTATATAAATGAGTCTATAATAACTAGACGTTCATGTAAGTTAATTTGAGTAAGAACGTATTTCTTTTGTAAGATTTAAGTAATTTAATCTTTATAATATCACAACCTGTAAGATAGTTATTTTAACATTAGAAAAATAATCCTCATCGTAAGGCCTGGCCATATTGGAAGCTTTTTCGTACCTTAACCTCACAAATCCTTTTTTTTCATGTAGTTCTTATGGGAAATAATAAAAAAAAAACATCTTGCTTTAAAAAAAAACAACGAGCGTTAAGATAGTTATTTGGAGTTTACAACAAGGAATACATTAGAAGTCAAGGTTCGTAATGGAAAAACAAGAAAGAGCTTCCAATGTGTCCAGGCTCTTACGAATGTGACAAGGAAAAGCCGTATATGGAAGTGTAAATGACATGTCTACATTTAGCATAGTGATGTCGGCTAAACGTCATTTATGACTCTGATTTTGTCGCAACGTTTCGAACGCTGCTCGTACATAAGAAACAAAGATTGTGTCTGGGAGACGTTTCTATCGGACAAGATAACAACGTTCCTTAGACGCTAGACGGGTGTGTATATTGTTATATTTAGCCACAGATACATTGAACTGAATATCACATTAACCTGCCTCTAATGGCTTGACATTCTGACAAAAAACTGACGTCACAAATCGCTCTTTGAAAAACTCTATTTTCCGACGACGCCACTTTGCCTCGAACGATGTCCTTTTGCTTTTATGACGTCATCCAGCTAAATGCTCTCTCTTTGCTTTTTGGCCTCGGCTGCCGCAGTTTTATAGAGGTGCATTTTGGGAGGAAAGGAGGGAATATCAAGTACCAACCCAATAATGTGTCACTTGGATAATCTATTTGCGCCACACAACCATGGTTATGATAGAGGCTTCTGGTCCTAAGAAGCAAATGATTCATGTAAAAGACGTTTAATGGTTAGCCGCTGGGTATGATGTATAACCTGGAGGAACCGATCACAGCGAGTATATAAGAAAATCTAACATCTAAAATTGTTTTTTTTCTGGTTGGACAATCATTTTGGACAACATTTCTTTAAAATTTACCATGATTTTGAAATTCAATTGTTTTTGAATATGAACATATTTTTAATTTTCATAGTCTTTTCCGTGTGGCCCTTATATCAGTTAAAAAGACCACCTATGCGTTGTTTGTCATTAAATCTCGAATTTTTATCACAAATAGTGTGAAATGTTAAAAGCAAAGAATAAAAAATCAACGTTTATTGTTTTCGAGTTAGTTATCAGAGCAATTTAGATGCTATCGAATCACTTATTTCTCTCCCGTTTCAGTTACAGATCTACATCATTCAACAAGAAAAACACAAGTTTTGAGCCCAGACTACCTCGCCTTAAAGACGTTGTTGTTTGATGTAGTTTCCTTAAGTTGCATTTTATCCGGAAGACCTTTTCATTGGTATTTGGCACACAAGAGACACATAATGATATTGCTGACCTTTTAACGATTTCTGGGTTTCATGCAAAGGCCGGTCAAAATGGGGACGCGCGAGAATAATATCAAGAGCTCAGTAGCGCTATTTTTTTTATAAAGTAATTTGCAGCCCATTTTTGGGTAAAAATAGTGTTCTATGAAAATCATGCGGTATTTTGTTTCAAATGCCCCTAAAGATAAGCATAAATCAGACACATGGAAAATATCGTCGATTGTTTTGTATTGATGATTCTATTAATGATCCATTATAAAAAGTGTTTTGCAAAGTTTTTTTCTAATGGGTAGCCAAAAATACACATTCTGTGTTCCGACAAATAATAAATGGAACAACACAGATTGCTTGAATAAAAAAAACCCGAAGAGGCTTCCCGTGTGGCCAGGCCCTAATACCATGTGTTCATTTAACGCCTTAAAACATATCAAATAATATTGGTCAGTAAACCCATGAAAAAACGAGATCCTGACTGAAAAATAACTACATGTATTACACATTTGTACAAAGCTTAATTATGCTCGTCTTCCCAATTATGATACTGATAATGATATGTATATTGTTTATTGAAAACAAAATTGATACCGAGCAAAAACGTCGAGACATAAGGAAAACTGATTGAGTAGAATTATTGCCAATATACACTCATTTATATCAAGATTATATTTGTAAGCAGATACACTCAAGGCTCCATATACATTGTACAATCATCACTATATCACACATCAAGCTCAATAACCAAGATCTCGGACTTTGACTTGTATATCGGACTTCATAGTTTAATTAGCGGGACAATAACAACACATTCTAACAATTTGGTTTATTGCCCGAATTCGTATTATCGTTGTTTATTTAACGGTAGAGACAGGATGATAGACCGAGCTTATTTGTCTGGGTCGTCTTGCCATAGAGTCTAGTTGTGATACGAAAAGAAGGTGGCTTTTTGTGAATAAGAAATCACATGAATTTACATTGTTAGTTGATAAGATAGAGTCTATAAATCAGGAATATCGAAGAACACTGACTGACACTTGAATTGAAAACCTAGAAATATAACGAAACATGAAATGTACAAAATGTATACTCTGGATGCAATCGCTGCGATGAAAGAATTAGTTTACCACTCATTACAAAATGATTTGCTTTATGATAATTTGGTGTATGATAGAATTTTGCATCACTTCTAATAATCAGATATATGTATATATATTTCTTTTTTGAATGAACTCGAAACTCTGGAAGGTTTTCAAGCTTTACTATCCCAACAAACTGTGCTTTCCACTGTTTTTATGCATGGGATGTTCATAAAGCAGCTGGCTTAAATCTCGTTGCGGTTTAAAAGCTAGATTGATTTTCTTATAAGCAATGCATTTAAAGTTACGGTTTGTTTAAACTATATAGCCTGAAAAGTGTCCCATGTGGCCAAATCCTTTTTCTGGTGCGGACAATATACCAGGCTTAGCGGAGAATGACCACACAATAAAAACAGCAAACGTCTTAAAAAGCTCTATCGTAAAAGAAATGGAAATGGATAATTTTTGACAATTTGGTAAAGAAAACAAACTTGAAAAGTTTCCCATGTTGCCAGGTCCTTAATCTGATTCCGCACTAGGTTAGGTAGAATCTGACCACCAAATAAAAGCAATAAACCTCTTGCTACATTGAGGAAGAACCCATTATCCTCAAAACACCCTTTCGTGAACAATACTCACATTGTCAGACATCTTCCAACCTGAGAAAGACGTTATATGATGGGTTAATAAAGCAGCTCGTCGCATACGGCAGCTGCAACGTCATCTTAACGCCGTGTTACAATATTACGTAAAAACGTTACTCTTAAATCCCGCATAAACGATAATGATACTGCAATATTAGGGCATGAAAAGTCAAACTTCATTTGTGCCAATCGGGAACCACGTCCCATTGTTGCACTGTTCGAATTCTTAGCGCAATAATTCTCATCATATCAAGCATTTTGTCACGCATCTTACCCTATTAGCCTCGAGTTACACACTTTTATGAGGACTCCCCTTTTTATGGAATAATAACTCTGTGTATGGGATGAATTATGGACGAAACGTCCGGCTCGTTCTATGCTTGATGATTTCTTGATTCGTCGGGATAGTCTATTCGTAATATTCAGTCACAATCGAAGAAAAATGCATGTATGTGTATATGTAATCAATTAAAAAAAATATGTTTATGCTACTTAAGTTCCGAAACATATTTTAATCATGTCATAGTTTAAACGATTTCTTGCAAAACTGCCATAGTGTAAATACTATTTTCGTGTAATAATATCGTTTGTGCATGATATATGCAAAGGCATGCATTTTCTTTGAAAATCAATTAATCATATCAAAATTCATATTGAATAAACACACATGTTCAGGCAAAGATGATGTCCCAAAATAATCGAATAGCAATGTATTGACGCCATATCAACGGCTATATGCATTTTGAATGAAAGTTGGTCACCATGCTTTAAGATATGTTTTATTATATAAACCCAACAAAGATTTTAAAATGCATCACGCAAATTCACGTTCAATCAAGTATAATGGCGTACATCAAACTTCCAACGTTTTTTCGTCTTTAAGAGTGGGTCTCTTCCGTTGGGTAAATAAAAATTCCATCGGTCTATGATACGTTGCTGTGATTTTGGTAACTGGTCAGTCTCTTCATTAATGATGCAGGAAACGTAAACCTGAGAGCAAGGCGATCGTTTATTACACATTCCTCGGTCATAATCATGCCACTGGCAAGCAATCCATGCTAATAATGTTAAGCATCCAGTGGTTTCCATTTTACATTTGGGAGATACATGATAGTGGTATAATGAAAAAGGTGGACGGAATTATGTTCGACCAAGTATCCACGCGTGAAGAAATATGTTTAAAACCTGAAAATGTTTACCGGGCTTTATCGTTTATGGGCTGCGTTGAAAAATGCCTTAGGCCGCGGTTACACAGAGCTAACGGTTTTTCACGTCGGAGATTAGTCCTCTATTTTGTCCTCTATTAGTCCTCTATTTTCTTTATAAAAACTCGTGTCAAACAAAGCTGCAACTTTTTTCACGCAAGCTTTTTTTAGTCAAAAGTGGTTACACTGCGTTTTGTCACGACAATCTTGCTATAACACAGAGGAAAAAGCTAGCGGGAAAAACTGCTAGCAGGGAAAAAGTGACTTTTTTAAACGCCAATTTTACAATAATGAACTTTATTTGAGTTTGTTTGACACCATGCATTTCACTAAACTCTTTTTGAAATACTGGAGGGAAACAGGAGAAAACCTCGATTTTTAAGCCTTTTCACTTTTTTTTGCGTCAGTGTAACCACCAAAAAAGCTAACCTTTTTAACTGCTAGCTTTTAAAAATGTTCTGTGTAACCTCGGCCTTAGGTCTAAATTTGTGTTTTGAAACGCGGCATTTTACGTGCTTTTTAGTTTATTCGTTATTGGAAACTCAAAACGCATTTTCCGGGCTAAACAACAACTTTTTATTTGAAGCGACTTGTGGTGTATTTAATTCCTTATATATTCTGAAAATAAGTTTTAATCTTTGATTGCTTAACCAAGCGAGATGGTCATTAGAGTCGAACGATACAGCTAGGATAACTTGGAAATGGTTTGATATAAAGCATGCAAGATGGAATGTCCATTTGCCTAATCAGAAGAAATGCACAAGGTCAACAAACGTTTTTACTCTGTCATTAATCTTCCACATGATACCCAATTGTAATAGGACAATTGACCATTCCATCAATCACTTTGTAGCAACAGAAAATCAGTAAATCTATAAATCTGCAATAAACAATTCATTCATTATCTTATCTGATTTCTTATTTGTTCTTGTCTCATCCCATCTGTCATCTCGAATTTTAATATGTTAATGGCATATGGATCAGAGACCATGTGACACACAAAAATATCTCTACATACATGTACCTGTTTATGTTGACAATAGTCAGTCGATCCAGATACATTTTTGTACTACACGTATGCAAAAACAATCTAAGGGTTCCATGCACAACGGTCTACACAACTAAATAAAATACTTTTAGCAGTGATATCTAAAATGGGTGGTCTGATCCATATCATATGTCGAATTCGAACCGTTGTTCCGATTAAAATAAGCTTTAATATATAAAAAAGAACTCGATTAGTATCCACTAATTGATACACCATTCATAATAATCTTTGGAAGCGTTTTTCATGAAGCAGCGAAAATTCAACTACGTAGCATGATGAGTCGAACCACTGCATGGAACTCTTCAATTTTTGTGGCTAATTACATGGAAACGACTATGCAAGGAGAACTGAAATTACCCAGAGCAAGTTGTTATTACGAGACATCAATGGATGATTTGAAAAACATTTACTTTTCAGTAATGGCATTCTCTGTGAATTTTTAGAGGAGCATAGCAAAATAGCTAATTACTCTTTTTTTTACGCAACTTGTTATGTGATTAAACAGTTTATGCATGGTAATGCTTATGTGACTGCCCCAGGGAAAGGGAAAGGGGCTATAGATGGTAAAGATGTAACATAAGGTCTATCTTTATTCGATTTCATTTCCCGTGTATCAAACATAAATTAATTTTGTATGTCTATAGATCGTACTAAATAATTAAATCACATTATGCAGGCCGAGTTGCGAAATTATGATTGTTGTCTTTGTAACACTGCTGCTCCTAATCTATCACAAGGAAATTAAGTAAGCAAATAAGTAGCAAACCAATATTTTGACTTTGATAAAAACAAAATGAAGCGATATCACACGTGAATACTAATACAAAGCTTGATACAAGCAATATTCTTTCGATTTTCCCCATCCAATACGGTAATACCATGTCACGATGCCACAAAGATATTGTTATGATTTTCTTTGAAACGCATCACAAAGAGATAAAAACAATGTCTTCGTAATGTTACATTGGATACTGATCAATGAACAACGTTTCTAACGTTGATCCGAGGTCTTCAATAAGCTCACACATTACGAATGCTATATTCGATGTCAATCTATCGGTAACGTTTGAACAACGTCATTTTATTGCAAAAGGACTTGACCCACGCGTACCTTGCACGCACTGTCGGTTATTGTATGATATACCTCCGGTCTGTCCCTATTTCTGGTAAGTTGCACAGTTATGCTTCTTTTCATGGTAAGTGGCTCGGTTTCCTTTTCCTGTTTCTTACGCATGCCTAAAAGAAAGGGATTATTTGATCCAATAATAGTTTTATATTAGTTCTTTATATCAAACAATGAATGATGACGAAAACAAGATAAAAGTGAGTGTAATACACCAGCGCGTTCTGTTTGATAATATGATAATGCAATAATACAACGTTTGTCTAATGCTGGCTGTGCACAATGTATGCAAACTAGCTAAACAGAGGCATGATTGTTCAAACATTTCACCCTTAAAGATAGATTTTTAAACTTGAGAATACTCTGTTTAAAATTTCGAAAAGAATGGATAACTCAAATACAAACGTAAAAGCATATATCACTTACCAGAGACATATACTTCCAGCTACATTTGTCCAGGTTCTTATCCCTGGCTGACATTAAGATGACATGTTTAAAACCCAAAGCGACACTAACTATGCCCTATATATCAATCTTTCATTTACAGTCAAAGATAATCTTTTTTTTTTGTTGTAAAACATAAACATTGAAAGACACATACTGTACAGGAAGAACGAACAAACAAACAAGTGCTTCCACCCCCCTTAGCATGATAAGAGTCACAATCATTCGGACATATATGAAAGTCACGCTGACGTACTTTCTTGTTGCGGACATAGACACAACGTTATACCACCTTCAGGACGAAGTCGGACTTTGAAAGGAAGAGCATATGCGACGTGGGCGTTACCATGGGCTCTCTTTTCGATGTTGCGGCATTTCAGTTTCCCCCGCCGAATGGTAAGATGATCAAATACGACTTATGACATCACTGTTAAATAGAAAAAAATATAACGCAAAGACCATATCTGGTCGAATATTAACATAGTTCAACACTTATTTCAACCATGAACAACCATATTTTTACGACTTATGTTCGAGGCCTTAGTTAGAATAACAACATATTTACGTCCCTGTGTGACGTCCCAAGTTACGTAAGCCTCGTTTTCATCATGCCCAACATCATAAAGGTGCTGCCCGTACTTGTGCAATAAAATATAAACACCAAAGCCAACGAAATGATTTATTGCTCCGCAAAATGACAAAGGAAATGCCAAACGGAAAGTATTTGTCAGCTTAACGCCTGTCTCATTTGCAATCACCAATATAGGAGCGAATTGTTATGACTGCAGTAGATCGAGGCACCTTTGCCTTAAGATATACGGCGTTGCTCATAATTTAAGCATGCTTAGTTGGCGCTTATATTCGAATGTAAGTCTAGAATTGAAAATAGGAGATGACATAGTTGAATTACATTAAATTGATTTTTAACAGCTATTTTCGAACAAAATATAAAATAAACTTGGTAATTATTATTGCAAACATCACTTGATCTTCTTGCTTCCCAAAACCAATTCATCATAATCAAAACTAGGGGTGTGACGGTTCGCCAATCCTTCGGTTCGGTTCGGTTCGGTACAGCAAAAAACCTCGGTTCGGTTCGGGTTTTTTCGGTGTTTTTATAAAGGGTTTTGTATTGATTATTTGAACAAATGACTCCGTTTTAATAACCGAGTTAAGGTTCAACTCATGTAAACTATTAATTACATATACATGTATATTAAAAATATTACATTGATTACACATTTATTATGAGATATAAATATATGTAATGATATATATCATATACCATTGTATATATTTATTTCATAACATATGCTATAAAACATATTTTATTTCTAATATTTTTTTTCTCATCAGCATCTTAACTATATTAGAGTATATTTCTTTTCAAAACCATACGAACCTACATTTGTAGCATTTGAATTAAGTATAAACAAGACATCAAAAGTATGAACGCACCAAGATCCTTACTGTTAATCCACATTGGTAACAGTTCCAGTATTCATTGCAATATACATTTTGATCCATACTACTGAGCCAATTATTAACCATGGCTGTAGACAGATTACCCAAGATGGGTTTTTACCATTTAAACCAACATACTGATCATAGAGAGCGAACAAACACTAAATGGCTAGAAATTAATATAAAATCACATGTAAAGTGCAAAACCTAAAAATATCCTGTATCACAAGAAGATCAGTGAAACTGATTCAGTCCTCCGCTACTTCAACAATAGTTGAACAAAATATAGGTAATTCACTTAGAAGATCTATGGAATCAATCGGAGGAACGTCTTTCTCACAGCGTTTTGTTTACAACGTCGTTCTCAGAACGACTTTTAAAAAACATCTTTCTTACAACGTTTTTCTCACATCATTCTTAAAACGTTAGGCTATCTTAAAGGGATAGCCGAGATCTGGTCTATACAAAGCATTGCCCAATGTGTCAACAGACAGATGGATAAACCTGTACATAGCTCAATGGCCTTATTATGCCATAGAACGTAGAGAACGTAGAGTTTTTTTATAGCTCAAATATTTATGTGTTTAAAATAGTTGAATAATAGAAAACTGCATAAATGTGATGTTAACTTTCAAAATAATATGAATATTTACAATTTAAAAAAAACCGAACCGAACCGAGATTTCGGGTCTTCGGTTCTCGGTTCGAACCGAACCGTGAATTTTTCTCGGTACGCGGTTCTCGGTTCGAACTGTCACACCCCTAATCAAAACCGAGCTCAAATATAAACATTTTGCTCATAACGGTGTTTTCCTGGTTTCGCTCTTTCAGCCACGGAACATACCCCTATTAAAGGCTATCTGGAATATCCATGGCAATACTAAATACCAACTGGTCATCAACTAACATGCCTGCGACTTCGGTAAAGCCCATGGCTACCTAGGGTGGGTGGCTAAAATATGGACATTGTATGGAGATTGTAGAAGATTAATTGTTTTTCTTAAATAAAGGTCGCCCTGAGTACAGAACGGTTTCTAAAATAAACCACAACATGAGTAGCCGCGACGATCCTTTTTAATTTTTCGGAATAAGCGTTGCTCCGACTAGACGTAAGTCCTGGTATCCACATTGATCTTATGGATTAAAACACCTGATATTGTTTACATATCCCAGAACTTTGGCACCATTTACATTTTGAATATATACTTCTCGGAATCGAAATGCAAATAATCTTTAAGCGCAGAAAGTTCAATCAAACATACATATGTGGTTAGATATAAAATTGCCCTATCCTTATCCTTTAGACGCAGGCGCGGATTTACCATATAAATCAGGTCGAGGACGTCTCCCGAAACGGAGACGTCTCCCGAAACGGAGACGTCTCCGTTTCGGGAGACGCTTGACAGATTCCGTTTATTTGGTGACATATATTTTTAAAAGGGTAATTAAACAATGACATTCATTAGATTTCACAATTTTATTTATATATTGAATTACATATACTTCAATGCATAAAATACGAAAATATCACAATATAACAAATGAAACCAAACAAGATATGACGTCTTAAACATAGATGAATTGGAGAAATAATTATATTATTGAATTAATCAACTTTTTATTTTGATTCATAATTCTAGAAACAAAGATCGGGCAAAAAAAAAAACAAGAATTGAGATTCAAGCTAATATAATCCTATAAACACTAACGAATTTTCATGAAATTTCTATTCTTTGATTTTGTTGCACATGCGTTTCTTTGTGAATCTTAACTTCTTGAGATGCGATATTACCTATACAAATCAATTTTATTGTGTGATATCAGTAAAGATATAGAGCTACTTCTTCATCCATTAAACAGAAACATTCTGAATCACAACTTGTCTTAGGTTTGATTAACTGCTGCATTGTTAGATTTATTTATTATTAGTTTTTTTAAGGCTGTTTAACAACAGGTATTCACATTATTTTCTTGCAATGTGCAACAAAATCAAAGAATAGAAATTTCATGAAAATTCGTCAGTGTTTATAGGATTATATTAGCTTGAATCTCCATTCTTGGTTTTTTTGCCCGATCTTTGTTTCTTGAATTATGGGTCAAAATAAAAAGTTGATTAATTCAATAATGCCATTTTTCTCCCATTTATATATGTTTGAGACGCCATATCTTGTTTAGTTGCACTTGTTATATTGTGATATTTTCGTATTTTATGCATTAAACTATATGTAATGTGAAATATAAATAACATTTTGAAATTCAATATTTGCCATTGTTTAATTACCCTTTTAAAAATAAATGTCACTAAATATACGAAATCTAGCAACCGTCTCCCGAAACGGAGACGCCCGTCTCCCGAAACGGAGACGTCTCCGTTTCGGGAGACGTCTCCGTTTCGGGAGACGTCCTCGACCTGTAAATCACCCGGCGCACGCCCCCCTGTTCGCCCTTATATGTAAGAAAAAAAATAATAAATTTGCGCCCCCTGTTACGCCACTGTATAGTATTAAACAAAGAAGTAAAATATAGGTTCTAAAATGTAAACGGAGAGAGATTATTTGATTCTTCAGCGAAATAAGCCTGACTCTTACCGGCGCCTTACATCGAATTAAATGGATATGTAATGGAAGATGCCTCAAGGAAGATGTCAATTTTGCGTCTATTTCTCACTCGTCTTCTCTTATTTTCGTGTTTGTCAATATAAAAACGAAAGATCTGGAGCTGAAGTAGACATGTGTAAAAACTATAATGAATCGGCTATGGATTGAAGGTGTTTGGTAGCAGGGAAAACATATAACGACTCCCGTATCATGCCTTTCTGTTCCGAATACTTCACAGCATCTGGCACTTTTAAGGACTGTTTAAATTGTGTCCAATTATATCCTGAGGCCGATAGACAAGGTAACTGATAACAATCTCGCTTTCTTTTATTTGTAAGCAATAATCATATATCTCGCAAGTTTATCCTTAGTTGTTTTCATATAGCATTGGTGTGTTTATAAACAGTTATTAATGGAATCTGAGATGGACCAGGGTGCTTGGCTATCAATATATATAATCAAACACTATGAGCAATAATAAGGTTCTTTATGGAAATGAAAGAATTAATGACTTCAAAAAAATATTGGGACTGGTAATTTTTCGGCTGTACATGCATAGAGACTAGCACATTAAAAAATCGACAAAAGACGGGGCGAGACTTTCAGTAAATGTAGCAGAATTCAAAGAAAATACAGTGAATGTAATATAATAGGATTGATTGTTTTTTCTTTGATTTTTTTTGCAGCGATCGTAGAAAATTCGCTCCATTCTGGCTGATCCATACTATTTTGTTGCATCGAACCATACGCAAGACGTGTGTGCTTATATATATTTGGCACATTTTCATTTACATCAACATCAAAAGGTCTTTGATTCATCTTGTCTATTGGTCACTCATTCATTCACAGTAATGCCGTACATAAAATCGAATAATTTGGACGAGCATTTTGATATACATATGTCAAGACTGTGATTATAATTATACCATGGACCAGAGATCAAAGTTTGCCTAGCGAATGAGCATTATGCCATTTGCGAACCCATTTCGTTTGAGTTTTCACAACATTTTTGTGTGTCAATTCAGTTTTTAAAACACGATTTGTTTCAATCGATATTTTGATATGTGATACATTCCTGTAATGCAAATATTTTCTTGTTTAATCAAATGTTATACAATCAGACAATTCTAAAGGCAACAGAGGTCACATCGTGTGGAGTCTTAAAAATGCAATTATTTTTATAAGTTATCCGAAAAAACCCCAGCACACACTTATGATATGCATGCTCTCTCAATAAGCAAGAGGGGAAAAAAGGAATATAACGAAAATTATTCAAGATATCTTCAAAAGTATTTTGTTAACCCAGATTCTCTTAAAACCTACTTTTTTTATAGCATGTTTAAATGATTGTTGTGTTCAATTATGTCTTAAAAAAACTGATGAGGTAAAACATGGAATAACCTATGGCATCTTGGATGTTTATTACATTGCAAGCCGGGAAAATAAAATTCGCATTTTTGTCATTGATTGTTTTCATATCGCACTGGCGTGCTAATAAACAGTTATTAATGGAATCTGAGATCAGCTAGGGTGATTGTCTCTGAGTTATAGACCAATCAAGATATATAACCAAACAATATAAGCAATAATAAGGCCTTTAATTAGTGTAAATGAAATATTCTTTTAAATGAATTCTAAATAGGTATCTATGACTCATTTCTAGGTTACACAGGCATCCATTTTTCATATGGCCATTCGAAATAGGTATATGCCATCAGTAATAAATCAAAGGAACTGTAAAGATGATTTCGACGTCCCCGACAAAGAATCGAATATAATAATTTTTAAAAATATATTGCCTGTTTGTTACTCATTCCTTCGCAAGGATGCCATTATAAACGTTCAATTAATGGAAAGTACATTTTGACTTATAAAGTGGCGTCTCCATGTACGCGTTTGGGTCTCCGTTTGCGTTTGCGTCTGCGTTTTGTATCCGTTTTGCTTAAACCGAGTTCACTGTTTTCTTTTCAACTGTCTCCATGTGTGCGTTATAGCATCCGTTTTCGTTTGCGTTTGCGTTATGTATAACGCAAACGGACCCGATCGCTCAGTGAGCGAAATATCGAGAACGCAAACGCAAACGTAAGCCAAAACGGACCAGAAATGCCCTGAGATCCAGATAGGAAATTCCAGATTATGACGTAGAAAGGTGTTTCCCGAATGTTGTCCCGGCCTTGTTTTGTGTCAAATTGTGCTTTATTCATGCCGAAGTAGTTGTTAAATTGAGCATCATCAAGATTCAGTTCCTTTATCAAATGATAATATGAGCCAAATTGATTTTTCTTCCTAAAAATAGGATGTATCCAAAATATGTGCTTTCTTATATTTTTATGCCTTTTTTCGGCGTGAAGTAAGGTAACAGTCAACATAAACTCATCATCTTCTTCCTCTGCATCTAAAAGCCATAGTTTTCCTACATCTTTATTTTTCTCGTGACTTGT
>LQRL01111248.1:14743-28909 GCA_001703475.1 Hydroides elegans
TAAGTCTTATTTCATATTGCCCGTATTCTTTTGATAAAAAAAAGACATTCCAACCGGTAAGAGTTTGAACAACGTTTATTGGTAAGTCCGTTCTTTTAAGAACAACTTAATTTTTCGGTTTACAGGCGGATTACTCTTTATTTATACCAAGCGTTCTTTTAAAATAAGGTTAACACGACCCTAACCGGTTAGGGTTTTTTTCTAAAAAGAATGCAGGGATAATCACATATAGTTTCATTTCAAGTATAATGTGTTGTTGAAACTGAAATAAATCTCTAGTGAGCAAGCCCTTTTATGGCATTAATCTCAGAGCTATGTTTATTGCATTTACATTTTAAACTTTATTTTAGGTATTCTAGCAGTCTTTATATGTTTTTCTACGTGTGAGTGTTGTTATTGATATATTTAAAGAAGCCTGTCATTTTGGTAGTTGTTTGGTACTTTTTCAACAATTATCAGCAACCTTTACAAAATAAAACAAAAGCAGATTCACGCTTTATCCAATAAGTGTAAGGGAATGGTTACAATGTAGAATTGTTTAACTTGTTTCAGTAACAAAATGATCCTTGATATATTCTAAGGTAGCCCTCTTATAAAATGTCCTACAAGGAAAAGGTTCGAAAACATTGTTTATAAAGGGAAAAGCAAGAAAATAGTTCAGGGTGTCCGACCCTTATACCTCTAAAATATAATATCATCGTTGCTAACCCTTTACTCATGAGCTTGTATCAAATTTGTATAGCTGTATTTTATATATAAATTGGCAAATAAATGGTTTATATGATTTTGTTTGTTTATGTTATATTACATTGCAAATTAACCTATAACTAGATATCATGAACAATAAAAGTAAAATATTTTGTGAAAATAAAGAATGGAAAATTATGACAAAGACTCTCTCAATATGATCTATCATAACAAAAATCAAACTTAAGTTTTCAATGCAACATTTATTAGATATGGAATTCTACTTTAAACATGTCCTTTCTCGTGAATATTCAAAAGTGTTAACCACCGTACAATTTATATTTAGATGACAATTTAATGATAACATCTAACATACTACACAATAAGCCTAAAGCTTATATGTTGTCCAATCCCATATGTTCGTTTGTGCATACCTTTCTTTCTTCACTAATCCTGATCTGAAAAATATGGCAAAAGGATACGATACACTTGTTAAGATAACAAAAATCTGTAGAATCTAATGGCGTTAACCAATCATTTTCAAGATCTGCTTAAATACCATTGAATCGTCATTGAATATATCTTTGAACAGCACAGAACATTGCCATTCATACTTTACCTTATCCGCTTTATTCAAATATCTATGTAAATGATTCTACTTAAGTATGATACACGCTTTTTTAAACAAAGCAGTCTCATATCCTCTCAAACAATTTCTTTATTCAAATGCATAAAATTATTTAGATATATAGAATTACATTAACAATTGAAGGACACAGTACAAGATTGTATTAAGTCGACCTAACATGTTTCCTCAAAATGTTTTGCAAGTTTCACATGATTATAGATCCATGATAATAATCTCATATTTAGCCACTTTCCAATCCATATATAAATGACCAATTTTGAAACATTCAATGCCAATTTTCTCAAAACGCCAATTTCACACTCAACGCAATGTTACACGGATCTCTTCAATTTACTCATTGTATAGAAGATATACAAACCTTCAGCTTTACGCATATGCGCACACATACATAGCTTGGTGTTCGGGATAGTTATAGTAAGCCATGTAGTAATCAAGTAGTGTATCGACTGGTCCCAAATAATCCGTGTCCTGCATGTACATCTGCAATACCCAAAATAGAATTCGTGTTAATCATATCAATTCGTTGGAATAAAAAAAAACTCCATATGAACGGTTCGAATGCAGTTGCCTAGCCATCACTTAAGATTGCAATTGGCAATTTCGTATTCATCGAAATATTCAATATAATGTTATTTCAGAAACTCAACGACAATTGAAATCTGATTTACTTAACGTCTGGTTGATCGACCCTGTTAAGATTGCGTTTTCTTGTTTATCTAAAATCAAATCAATGTAAGGATAAGATTTGAGCGAAAAAATGTCTTAATTACCTTGGTACATTTGTGACAAGCGTCAGTGAAGGCGCAGCCAACCTTAGTGATGGCGGGATTGACGAGCTGTAAACATATGAAAAGGAGTATATAGTGATAATGGTTACGAGAACCTTTATTATAATGGTGATGATTATAATGAAAGAAATTATATTTATTTTAATTATCATCAATTCATCATAACCTTATTAGATATAGTAATATGAATAAATATGGTTATATCGATAATATATATATCATTGATAATAATAACAACAAAATGAAAACAAATCATAATCATACAAATGAAACATTTTATTATCAACACATTGAGAACTATACTGGTCAGGCCTTTGAAAATACTGACATTCAAATCCCAGCCTCCCGCCCAATGGACCTCAGTGCACTCACCGCCTCATAATGTCCACAGTCAGCTACCGTGCCCTGCATTTCCGGGGGAATCGAGCATGTTTTAGTACACTTGTCGTAGTAGGGCTTCTCCACGTTCTCCCAGTCCGCCACTGTCATAAGCATAGTGTCCATTGCATTTTCCCAGGGGGCCATACTCCAGAACACGTTTTGCCCTTCCAAAGTGATTGATGTGTCGCATCTGAGATAAAAGCGGGCGGGGGCATGAACTTTTAGTCGCTTTTGCGCGGAAGGCGGCGTTTACACACTTCAAAAAACTTCGCGCGAAAGCTCAGACTACGGTTATATAAGAATATAACAATTAATTATTTCCGTTAAACAAAATGTGGTTTTTTTTTTCATCCATATAAGTGCGATTTTCTTTTCGTGAATGGAAGCAGCAGAAACGCAATTGCATGTCTCTGTGCGTTAAATGGTGTTTCTTTTATCCGTTAAATCAAACGCTTCGCTTACGCTCACACTTTTTTTTTCATTATAGTGTTTCCATTTATCCGTTGCGTATTCGTATTCGTGCAATCCCCCTTTTTCGCAAACCTCTCCGTAAAATAAACGGAATGCGAAACGGATAACGGAAACACTACGGTCCGTCTGACGCACGTTAACGGAAGCACTACTTTGAAATGGAAATCACGTGAGCCGCATGTACTTACGTCGATGCATCGCGGTATCCGTGGCCAAAGGTGCACATATTTGCCCACAGCTGTGACATCTTAGCCAAATCAGTGTCCCAAACCTGGATAAGAAAATGGGGAAACCCAGCGATGACATTTTTACATATCCATTTCTATGGGTCAGGATACATGGGAAGCTACTCTTATCTGGTTTGCCCCAAAAAAATCCGTGCTTACAAATAGAAAGTTTAAGCTAGTCTTACAATCGGCAGGACGTGCTCTAAGGGATGCAAACGGGCAGATTTTAAAGAAATTGTACGGGACACGCACGTTACACGCACGTCACACGCTTGTCACACACACGGTTTCTGTCCCTAGACTGCCCGTACGTGCCCCACAGGAGAACACGTGTATGCAAGTTGTTTTTTGCTGCGGGCGCTCTAAGATCGCATAATTGCAGACAGTCCGCAGGAAGCACGAACGTACCGCGCACGGGGCACGTGCGATTCCCGTACTTGAAATGCTGAGGTCTACGTGCTCAACGGGGCTGCTGCGATCAGCAATTTTAAAAAGCTACGGGGCTATTATGGGGATTTTCCCGTACGGCCGGTTGTAAGACAAGCTTTATTGAGTGCGTCATGTGTTTCGCAAAAGGATAATAAAGTAAACAGTAGACCTCTCAACCAGTAATTGCACCACCCGAAAACGCGACCAGTTTTTGAACCACTTTTCATTTTTTATAGAAATAGCACAACAAGTTTATTTGTTTACACCAAAACATTAAATATGGCCATATTTCATCAAGCATGGCCATAATTTATATTTGGGTGTATACAAGTTTACTTGTTGTGCTATTTCTATGGAAGATAAACAGTTCAAAAACTGGTCGCGTTTTCGGGTGGTGCATTTACTGGTTGAGAGGTCTATTTTAAAGGGGAAACACTCGAAGAAACTTCATGTGTAACGTGGCCCTAATCAATTTGATCATAAGTTGACATTACAGATATGATTAACGACGTTTGATACATATCTGGCGCATATGTTTGGCTATTACGAGCAAAGAACATATACTGAAATTACTGCAAGCAACAATAAACACTACTACCATTGATTTCACCGATTTTTATACAAATGCTAACCTTTAATAACCGCATAGGGGAGGGGGGGTCAATCTTTCATTATTCACGATATTTGTCTACAAACGTTTAATTTCTGCTGCAATGATAAACATTTTCCAGAATATCCGAATATACTATCGTATAAACATAAGGTAAATAGTTTCTTTTGCGCAGGGTCTCAAATCCGTAAAGTAATCTCCTAAATGCGAGAGTAAAGGCGCGTTCACGCAAAAAAATCCTTAATATTTGCATAAACAGAGGGGATAAATTGCTATGTTTTTATAAAAAATGTGGCTTTCAAAAATATCGGATTTCGTGCTTTTTTCTGAGATTGGTTTTGTTTTCATGAAAGCGGCCTTAAGAGGATTTTATAACTGTAATTATTTTTTGTTGAAATGAGTTCTATCGCACTTAACGAAAGGCGATATAATATATTTTACAGCTTGACCATCTTAATCATATGCTTAATAAACTTTATATGTTTAAACGTGTACAAAATGATAGCGCGGTCTCCTTACCAAGTCAGTAGTTATTTCCGAGACAGTACTGCAGCTTAAAGCGGCGATCTCGCTGTTCCACCTCTCCCTTGCCTGGTTATGGTCATTAACCATAAAATCTAGAAAATAAAAAAAATATGGAATGGTTTTGTATGTTTTTTTATTATGGTATTCAAAATACTCAATACAAAGTACGCGTACTATCTTAAGGGCGAGTTCAATCGTTATAAATTTGTTAGTTTTCTTTCCAAATCGTTTTTTGCCGCTTCCATCAGTTCAAAAAACGCGGCCATTTTCCAAATTAATTGCAATTAATAGGCATATTTTGTTCCGTATTCGCAATCATGGACTCTATCTCATAAATAACCGTTTTTATCAAGAAGCAATTGAAGAGCTCTGTGCAACGATGTGTTAAATCGACTTAAAATATTTCGCTAAAATGTTTTGCAAAATGTCACTTAATGATATATCCATATTATATGCATGAATAACGCTAGTAAATCAATGCGATTATAATTATATTGTCGTTTGGCCACTTGCCAATCCTTATTCAAATGACCAATGTAAAAAAAAAAACATTCAATGGCCTTGTTCTAAAACCGTTAATTTCAGACATACCACATTGTTGCAAGGAGCCCTTCAATTTTTAATTCAATAAATTTTAACATAGACAAATAATCCAACATGTGTTCCTAAAATAAGCAAGCTTGGGTGAGTTGATCAAAACGTTTGGGTGAGTTCTCGAAGAAATTGGGAGAGTCTACAAATCATTCTTTGAATGAGTTGGTTCTCATTCAAAACTCTAATCGGCGGTCTTTCAATTCTTTTACTATATTGAACGCAATTAAAATTGAAAATGTTGAGGCCCATTATTAGTTGCATCAGAGGAAGAGCATCCTACGACCCTTTTCTAACAGTTAAACAATCCCATCAAACAACCTTACAAAAACAAATAACAAATCCTTAATAATATGGAAGGGGAACATTTTTGCTCTGGATAGCTCTTGACGTGCTCTTCATATCGAACTCATCTTGAAGGGGTCCTTGAATCAAGGCACTTTGTCCTTAAAGACCCTTAATTCTGGATTTGCCCTGTGGCAAACATCCTTTGATCTGGACAAAAATTTAACATTTAACCCATGGCACCCCTGGCAATCAATCGCCGGTCTACGAAGGGCGTGGGAGTCTACTACAAGCTGGTCACCGGTCTACAGACAAATGCTAACCGATCTTGCAACAAAAATGCACCAAAAGCAAGTGGTGTGCAAATAAAACATGTTTTTGAAGCTGTAATTTATTATATGATGTTTTCTAACATTTTGCATTCGGCTCTAAGGATTTAAATCTTTACTTTGCACTAGTCATTTTAAAGATACGATGAACAGTTTCTAAGATTATAAAGAAAAACCTAGACCCTCCCGCCGTAATATGACATGGTCTCGGTGTTTTTCGTAGATATTACTTTAATAAAAGAATATTTCAAGCATGTATTTTATATCATTCGATTCAGAAAACAATAATCTTCATGTTGAAAAGCAACACAAACAAATTATCTTATCAAATGACGCATTTTTATTGGGAAACCCTTTGTCTGGGCATGGTTAAAAAGGCGTGTCGATCTACAACATGATGGTTGGCGATCTTACAACATTATTGTGAATTGGGTAAGGAGGTCTACTAACAAGATCGAAGCACAAGACAACCACATGAGATATGATATCGGGTGCTGAAATCAAAGCAATTTTAGGGATGCACCTTTGCGGTCGCACGGTCGTAAATGTGACCGTCGTTTCTCCCACCTGAGTATAGTTTTAGACCACAGTCGCGCTAATGTAAATGTCGATTCGATGGAAATCTACACTGTGCTAAAGGTATTTTAGTGGTATATAAGTGATTGCGTTCGCATCTGAGATGTTATTTGTAATTTGAAATATCGCACGCGAATGTCATTTTGCCCACGCCCGTGTCATTTAAGATTAAGGTGTACCCCTATTTATATTTTATTATCGTTCTCAAATTTTCAAATTTGATTGTCCTTAGAAATACGGGTTGGAAATACTCGCTGACCACATTATAGGTAACGATATGTGTAAGTTGATAGGGTTTCCGTCCAAAAAGTCTCCCGCCAAAAAGTTTCCGGCCATAAAGTCTCCAAAAGTGACAGCATATGCCAAATAGTCTCCAGCCAAAAAGTTTCCGGCCATAAAGTTTCCAGATATAAAGATTATTAAATCAACCACATAATTCAAAATTTTTACTCGGGTGTTTTACCGTAGAATTATATCTTTGTAATAACCCGAAATTATTTTGCCAAAGACTCTATTTAAGACCTATTTTAGAACAATTACGATAAAAAACTTTATGGCCGGAAAACTTTTGGCTGGAAACTGTTTGGCACATGGTGCCACTTTTTTTAGACTTCCTAAACCCATTAGAGATGCGTTGATATCGAGTTGGGCACTCAACAAATTGCTTTTTAAAAATTATCTCAATCGTCTTATTGTTTAGCGGCGGATGTTCAGATATCTTTGCAATGAGCCTATTAGATAAATCTGCATTGCTTGATATATTTACATTCCTAGAGTAACTAAATCGGTTTGAACACATATTGGTTCTGTTCTGAAAAAATACAAGCAAGGAAGAATCAAGGAAGAGCTGCTTCAAGACTAAACATTTGCTAGACTAAATCATTGCATGCCCTCGTTTCAAGGAAGATTTCTCCATAGATCATGGCTTATACCTTGCATATCACTCTCACGGTACGGCTCGATGTCCTCCAAATCCTGGCAGGACGCCATCCCGAACATGAGAGCAGTTTGTGGCACTTCGTAGGCCCAGGGCATCTCCACCGTGTAGGCTCGCTTGTGTCGCACGTGACCTGTAGTGGCATAGAGGGAGTCAGCGATATTTTACATATGTATTTAAGGATATTTTGTTTCGAATGATGTTTTTATATATCGCAAATGACCGCGTAAGCAACCATGCCCGGTTATTCATCAACAACTATTTTACCAGGTGTCGATTAGGTGCCTAAGTAAGGCCGCGTTCACGCAAACGAAAAAGCTCAGGAAAAAGCACGAAACCTGATATTATTGAAATCCACATTTGTATAAAAACATAGCAATTCATCCCCTCTGTTCATGCGAATATTTAGGATATGTTTTTGCGTGAACGCGCCTTAACTGCTAGGTTGTCCGCCCATCCATGTATTTTGCAGCCTTGGTTTTAAGCGCCCTGAGCGCCTGTGCGGTCATATATAGTATGTACTAGTTTATCAAAAATGAAATTATGAGATACTGGATTAATGCTAATCTGAGGCTCAGACCTTAAACACAAATAAAAACACAAATAAATACGACGAGAAATACGATTTAATATTATTGCCGCAATCGTTAAATGGCACTATTGTGAATTTTATATTTATGACGTTGCTGCATGTAAACACTAGTTAAATGTATATGATGTTATATTTGAAAGGTAAGATTTGTGTACTTACGCATATTCATCAATCTGAAAAATGACGAAATCATATTTATTTAAGATTATTTACTCACTCGTTTGCGTTAAAATGTTACTTTGGGTTCACAAAACGACATTCTATAACTTAGTTATTTTATACCAGCAACGTGATATTATTTAAACGATTCGCATTTAGAAAACATGTTTTAGATTTAATTTGATAAATGAGTCCCATCGTTGTAAAAGGCAAACATAATTATTGTAATGATAATGAACAAAAAGTAAATTAAATAACTCTAAAAACGAAATTGTTGCGACAAAACATCCTATTAGGAAATGTCATAATATATTAAGTGTTTATTCCAATATACTTTGTATGTTTCGCTGATTCACTCATTTCATAGCCAGAAAATATGAAAAGATATATTCAAACATTATAACCACTTGTAAATATCGAAAGTGATTGAACCACTTACCCATCATCTGGTGGTGCAGCCTTTCCGGAATCCGGTCTTTTTGCGTAAAGTGTTTAAAAAAGAATAGTTATCACTGATAGTTTCCTATTAGAAACATTAAATCATTGTTTAATATGTTTTTGCATTTGAGTATCAACACTTGAAACGAAACAACAACATTGGTCTCAATGGGCGTTGAAGTAAGTTTCATTAAGTATAGCTTATAGCTTAAAGATTGTTTTAAAAGTAAAAATTCCTAAAGAAAAATGTTGACAACATTGAACCAATTAACATGCACTTAACACATTGAACATTCCCGTGCCTTGGAAAATAGCTCGTAAAAACAGTGTAATCGATTCTTATCTACCGCATCAAATTTTCAGAGACAATTAAATGCAAAATCTAAAGGCATAATCTACCGCATCACTCGCAGTAACCATTTGCAAATTTTTAATTTGCAATTAATTTTAAGATTGTTATTTTTTCGTATATGTGCATTTCTTAGAGAACAGTTTCATTTTTCATTATAAATAAGCGTTCAAAGTACAACAACTTAAAAACATTTTACATGTGCATCAACATAAATATAATGCAATGTATAACTTACCCTTGATTCACAGGCCCCGCCTCCAGGACCACTGCAAAAGTCGCGACGAGGAAGAAAACACCGATCATTGTGAAACGCTGGTAAAAATAGTCTACATGAAAATAAGAAATCGTAAATGATTCATTAATTTGTAAAAGCCAGACATCATGATGATGAGTAAAGCTGTTGGATGTGATCACACTTGTTAAGTAAGATCTTTAAACAAGATATGCATCTTTTTGTATTGTCTGTGTTGTAAATGATTTTTTAATGTTTAGCGAATTAGAATATTAGGTTTTCACATATAAAATATACGTTATGAAGTTTTATAATGAACAAGGGGATGAAGGGGCGAACATGGTCAATGAAATGTTTAGAAAACGTTTGGTTACAAATTTGAATAATTAGTGACTCATTTATTTTGGACAAATATATTTGATTTGAAAAAAAAAAAAAAAAATACACAAGTGAAGGCGTTGCTAAAATATTTTGTCTTCAAAATGGTTTTATAAGAAAACATAACATATATTTCGATAAAAATAACTTGTCAATATAGTGCAATTCCCTCATACAATAAGCTAAAATGGTTTTGTTTTACGAATTACTAGTAATTTATTGGCGCTTTAGCGCCAAGAAAACAAGTTATATCTTTAAACATATCGATGTTAGAATGTTCAAATTTGCGCTTTAATTCGCAGTTGACTGCTTAGCAACATATGATAATTACAAAGTTGATCTATTATTTTTGCATTTATGGAATAAATCCTAATATATACTCTGAAATGTTCTAGAAGTTAAACGAAACCTTTGGAACATTCCTTACATTCAAGAGGTCAGGTGAAGGGGTTAATTTGAATTTATTTTGACCCGAATCAGAGTCTAGAAATAGCTCACAAATGTCAATAAATCTAAATGCCAAACAATGGACAGGTTACTCTTTAAGGTCTGGTCATCTGTTCAACTTTTTCTGATCAGCTTTAGCTTTTTAACAATCATACCTATCGCTCCATTATATAATTGATCATAAATGTTTTAATGCGGGTGGAGGATAAAACACAGGTGTGACCATGTCTAATTGTATGTCAAAATAAAGAAACCCATACATTTCTAAAATATAGCTCTACTTTCACGCTGGTCGAATTGAATAATTCTTTATTAATTTTATTGGTCTATTAACTCCTCCACTCATCTCTATGAAAGAATCATTGCGAATAACAATGTCAACTTAATGAAAGCATAACCCTTTAAGGTCAGGTCATCTGTTCAACTTTTTTTTACATTCTTTTTTTTTAGAATGAAAAAAAAAACATACATGTAGAGTCTAGTCTCATTCTTCCCCATCACATTTATTCATCACACCTATGCTTAAATCATCATATTTTTAATTTTCAATGGATTAGTTCTAATAACAAAGTACGTTTTACAATGTTACATAAACATTAAACTATTGCAAAATATAATTTTCATTTCTAAATGAGGAAATGCTCAAGGACTGATAAGCCAAACAATGGGGAAGTTAACTCATGCATTTTTTTTTCAAATATAATTAAACATTGATCTGACGCTTTTGGTTTGCAACGTGAAAATATAATGAGCAAATATGTCTTTCGAAATAATGGAAATTCATAAAAAAATAATAAAACAAAAAATCAATAGTATTTTTATCATTTACGCTGATATTATACGACGCCTTATTCAAGATTATAATTCAGAGTTACCGACTCTGTCATTCTCCTTGTGTTTGGTTCTTGTAATTGATTGTGCGCTAAAATCTCAATTTGGTAATAGAAAAAAAGAAAGACAAGTTGACGCAATTTGACGTGCGGTGGAGCGATACGTTACTAACGAGGCTGGGGTGAAAGCGTGTTTAAAACACCGCGAAAGCTTTTCTTTTTTTTAAATCTTTGTATAAAAGTTTTGAAATATTATTCAGTTTTGACACATAAATTTGCCGTGTGTTACCTGCTCGCAAAAATATAAATAAATTATATATATATAAGTATTTCAAATAGAACAAATAACGTTTATAGTCCGTTTGGCATAGAATCACACAGCATATTAAATTCGTTAAGCAATGAAATACCTTTTTATATTTAAAGCAATTTTAGTCTACTAAATATATACGTTATCGAATTGCAACTACTAAACAAATGGCAGGAATATTATTTACTTAGTTACTAAATATGTCTTATGTTTTGAGTAGACGCAGGTTTATAAACTAAAATAGGCATACATGTACATATAAAGTAAATGGTCCATATTTCAACAATATAGCGAGTGTGTCCTCGGCATACACATTATTTTTGAAAAAAAAAGCTTTTTTAAATGGTTGAAGTTGGGTGAGATATATAATTTACTGTTTTTTTCTTAAACACATTCGATTGAATTATATGGTATTTGATGCCAAGTGAGCAGTGTTCATTATTATACACCATTTTCAAAATAATTAAATCTTCTTTGATGATTCAATGCTGCATTACACTAAAACTTAACACAAAACCTATCTCCTAAGATCTAACATTTACCCGAGACAAAACTTGAGTCCCAGCAAAATAAACCATGACTTACCTTATCTGAAGAGAGAAGGCAGACGAATCGTGGCAAGTCCAAATTATGTCTTGCGTTATATAGCGAGGCGGAGCCTAATAACGGAAACAGCATGCAATCAAGCATGTAGCAAAACGTGCCTTACACAATATATGTCAAACGGTTTCTTTCGATTTATGCTTTATTTAATGTTCTTTCCCGGGAAATTATAAATTTGTATTCGTGACTCAAAATTAATAATCCGAAGAATTTTGAATTCATTTGGAATTTGATTTTATCCTTTTTGCGGAAATTAATTGCTTTAGTCCGTGTCGTTTGTGCGAATGTTATTTTTTATATATTTTTTGGTATGCAATTAACTACAACCAAAATAACAATAGCATTTGGAAACATTGCCTTTTTTCTATTCCAACCGTGTCAATCATTTCAATAATGAACGAAAATCCAACGTAAACTTTTCACTAAAGGCCGAAGAAAAACATTAATGTATAGATTAGCCCGAGTAAAAGTTATAGGTTGGTTCGACCTTTAAAAATGCAACCCATATTTAAGGGATAGCATTGAATCTGATAGCAATATAAACGTGATATATGTAATAAAAGTACAATACATTCAGAACTCTAGTTTCTTTTGTGTATGTTTACTTATTTTTTGATTTCCGGAGTTCTAAACAAAAGGTTTCGAGACAAATAACGATTCATCTTAATATTCTATGTTATTTTAATCCTTTTATATAATTGATGACTATCAGTTTAATATAGAATTAATATTTTCTTAATATTATATCACTTTTATCTTTCAATAAATAAATGTATTTCCTTTAAATATTTATGTTCGATTAAAGAAAAGTGGTAAAAACATGCACCCGTTAACTCCATTATTACAACCAAACTCGATAGCGGATAGATATCATGATAATGATATTTTGAAAGTATAACAAATCACTATCAGATAGCCTGCTATTCTGAAAAAAATACGTCATTTGACGTCGTAGATATATTGGCACCAGGGGCAATTGATGGTGTTATTCCAGGTTACCTCGGATCAACATCTTTGCTAAATCATGGCGCATACCTTTTTATACATTCGCCCAATATCAGGATTCTTTTCAAACAAGTTTGCTTAAAACGGTGCTGTATATAACGTTAGAACTTACGTTGGCGTGTAGACTGTAGGACCATTAATGTTACATTTCTCACCTACATGTGAATCATTATTGGATTTCCATAAAATTATTGTTTATTAACCTCGGATGAATAGCGCAACGTATAGGATTCCACTTATTTTCATAATTTATGTGTGTACTTCAAAACTACAATGCAAATAAGACAAGCGTCTGTTACAAATGTTCGTTTATTTTTTTCTTTTTTTCTATTTTGTTGTTTTTAGAGGTGAGTTCCACTTTAAAGTTTGTATTGTCGTAGTTGTATGTGTTTTGTCGCCAAGAGAGTTCTGATCTAACATGAAAACATGAATATTTACATAAATATAATTTATGCTTAATTTGTGACCGACGGATGGTGATAAGTCGGTATAGTAATTATGGTTCTTTCTTATTTTTTCGATTATCGTAACGCTTACACTTATGCATACCTGCCCTGATTAAGAAATGTATCGGTATTATAAATTAACATCTTGTTCATCACTGCCAAGCATACGAATCCAGGAGAAAAGCCCGGTGGAGAAAATCTCAGGTGGGGAAAGGTTTTGTTTGTACACATGGGAGGAAAGCCCAGCATTATATTGCCAAAAGTGGGGAAAAGCCCAGTTATTTTTGTATCATAACTGTAACATATATAGCATTCATAATTATATTTATAATTAAATAACCGTTTTTATGTACATGAACTTTAAAAAGAATATAAAATTCTAAATCTATAAAAACAAACAAATCATTATGAAAACAAGAATGGTTTAAAAGCTCACAATAATGGAAAGAAAGCACATTTCCCTCACATACATAACTGGCAAATGTTCAGTGATAAGGAAAGCTGCTCTCGAGATCATTTCGCAGCATATTTGGTGTTTTTAATATATGAATATGTATACCTTAAAATGTTATAAACAACAAAAAATATTCCACTTAACTAAGTTAATTAGAATTTAAAAAATGATAATGTTCCCTTTAACCATATCACTTAGTCTTGAGACGATAAGCCGCATTTATATTGATTGGTCAAACTGTGCTGCATATTTGATCATTTTACAGTCATCATTAACTAATTATTTGTTGTATGTCACCAACACACTGCATATATTTATTGTCACTTATCAACAAGTTTTTTTGTTTTTGTAGTTTTTATTTCAAACAGTCATTATATTTCATTATAACAATTTCAATTGGTTACAAACATGTATATTCATATGTATATATATAGC
>LQRL01111252.1:1316-12039 GCA_001703475.1 Hydroides elegans
CTGAGGTCTGAAGTCGTGCCTCGTTAAGGTTTTATATGGATCGGTGGAAAATTGTCGATTCCGGAACACTTTGAAAATTGTCGGTTTTAACATTTTCACCCGATGTTAAGTACATGTGCACGCGAGTTTATACTGCTAAATGGAATTAAGTTTTAGCTAATAACTTTTTTATCTTACACATGTAATCTTTTTAAATTTGCACAATTGTTGGAGAAATGTATATGTTTTTAGGGGAAAACATCTAAAACCTTGAGGTATTGCTCTAAATTGGTGCACACTTGGGAAGATTTCTAGAATCTTAGAAAATATCGGAGTTTCATTGAAAAACTGCACATACGATTTTTTTATTTCACTTCAAATTTTGGAAAAAAATGTCTCCATATATTCCAATGTACATTATTATTATGATGTTTGCACTTGAAATTCAGTTTTCGCAGATTAAGGTATAATTAAACAAACATTAATGCTCTTGGTTCACGGCTTTTTAGGCTAAGTCCAATCGAAAATGCCTTATTTTCGTAGAGGTTACACCTATTTGTACAAGGCAGAATACAATATAAAATAAATGTATATTGCACCCTCAAATTATGAACGCATTTTGATAAAATTTGACTTGATGGGCTTTCCAATATTTTTAAAAATTAACTTTTATCCCGAAAATTTAACCCATCGAGAATTATAGTATGAAGGAATTGAGCGAGAGATTTTTTATTTAATACACATATAAACCAAGGTCTGCAGTCGTGCCTGGTCATGGTGTCATCTTGATCGGTTGAAAATTGTCGAAAATAGTTCGTCATTTCCAAAGTTAATTTTAGTAAAAACTGACCATCCTGCATATACGCATTGTTAAAGTTCACGGGGGATCCAAGGTCACTGACCTTCTAGTTCTTTTATATTTTTAAACAAACATTTTATATTTATTGTTATGCACTCTTATATATTTACTATTTTTAAAGGTACTGGATGCCTGGCAATGCAAAGGCTCAACTCTCCCCCGCGTGCCTGGGAATAAAGCTGCACCCAGCTTATCCAGGGGCGAGCTCGAAAGTTTGCTTGTATATTTGCTAAATCCTACAATGAATATTATTTATTAAGGTGCTAGATGCCTGGCAATGCAAAGGCGCGACGCTGCACCGCGTGCCCGGGAATAAAGCTGCACCCAACTTATCCAGGGGCGAGCTCGAAAGGTTGCTGGTGTATTTGCTGCTTGAGTCGTATATCAAAGAGGATTTCCATTTCACGGCGTATTCGACGATTAGTTATTTGGTTGCAGGTAAATTTATAACTTTAGATATTAAAGTAACTACTACATGTGAATCAAATATATTGTTTAAATATGATTTCTCTTTAAGGTCAATGTGAGCATTCTAAATTTTAACAAAAACTACCACATCCTTAAAATAGATATGCGAATGATTGATATGTGACTAATATAGTACGGCCCACCGGTATCATAGAAAATATGTGTCACTTAATACGTTAGAATTGATGCCTTGTATATATGTTTTCCGTAACTTATGTGGAAAATGTAGGGAAGCACAGTTAATATAACTCTTACTAATATTTTAGCATCTCACCTGAATATTCTTGATTTTCGATAAACGAATTTTCGAAACGAAAAAGTGTTTTTAGAATGGTTGGCACTACATGACTTATACCTTTCTATTTCAGGTTCACGTAGCAGCCAGCTGGACAAACCCGACCACAAAATCCTATTTCCCGTCGTCACTACCACCAAAGCAACCATAAGCAAGTCTAAATCAATCAAATCCTCCGCAGCTACTTGCAGCCAGTCTAAAGAAACAAGTTCCTCATCCACAGTTGCGACTTGCAGCAAGACTAATTTGAAAACGAAATCCGCTTCAGCGCCATCTTTAGGCGGTGCGAAAAAGTCGAAAAGTAGTTCATCTATCGGGTCGATGAAGAAAAGTAATCCGTGTGTTGTGAATACCAGCCAGTCTGCATTTAGTGATACATTCAATGGTTGTTCTTCTAGTCAAAATCAAAATGGATCTGATCTTAAACTGAAACGAACGGTTTCTTCGAATGGTTCTATTGGTGTTTCGAATGCATCCACTATTGATTCGAATCATAGCTCAAGTAGTAGAGATAAGGGTAAAAAGAAGAAGCGTAAAATTGTGATTGAAAGCGATACGGACAGTGACTTGGATTTTGGAGATTCCGAGTTTAGGTCGAAAAAGGGGAAAGGTGAAAAGATGACAAATGGGTCGATAGGGTTAAAAGGTCACGCGGGTCAATCGAGCGCAAAGGTCACATCACAAGGTCATAGTGGAAATGGCATTGAGGATTATATTGATCTCGATAGTGATTTAGATTTTTAGATGTGTTCAATGGATAGCTATGAAAAGATTCCTTAGTGTCTTGTTTATTGGGAACCATGACCCTAACATTTGGGCAGAACCATAAGTTCAATAGATTACTCGATTACAACTGGGATACATTGTATATCTTCTTTGCATTCTAATATTGTTAGTTGTTAATATGATAAGAAGGCTTTATTACTGATGGTTAATGCATTCATATAGCACTGGCCCAATTTGAAAAGTGCGTAAAACATGTCTACTCAAATCTAGTTTTCTGAACAAAGCTTACCGTTATCGAATGAAATGAGTTTGGTTACCCAGTCTAGTAATTACCTATGTATAACCCGCACCCCAAGACAGTCAAGAATCATGTTTCAAAATCCGTTGTATAACCCGCATCCTAAATTAGTTATTTTCTGTAAAGTGAACATTTTACCCTATAACCCAATACCAATGCTTTAATTTAAATATCCTAATAGTTTTGGTTCTTCTCTTTAAAAAATTCATAAAGAGATTGCACAAGCTGATATGAACGATTATAATAGTTTATGTGTCGACTAATCTTAACAAAATTTAATTTTATTTTTTCATGAAATTTAAAATCGATCTATTTATGTTTTTGAAATCGATGTATTACCCGCACCGTTGTATAACCCGCACCTGGGGGTTTTATTTGTAAAATCGGGTAATACACCGGTAATTACGGTAATCGTTTCAGTTGAAAAATGTAAGAAATAAACTGGATACTAAGTTAATGGACATAATAATTACATTTTTGTTTTGTTATAAGACAATGTTTCAAAATAAAACGTCTAAATGTTCTCATTGATGTTTTCTACTTGTGCTTTAAACTAAACAAAGTTAAGGTTAATGATGGACATTTTATGTTCATCTTGCAATCAAAACTACTAGAGGAATTATTAGATGCTGTACCGACGAATTTCATACTTTTCGGAATTAATTGAAACGATTGAAACACAATGTTCAGCAGCTGGTTACAAGTGACTTACTGTAACTGTAGTTGTTTTGATAATCATGATCAAGAGTTAATGTAGCCAAATAATGTTATCGAAAAAAGTTGATGTCGTTCATATTTCTTAGAAAACGATGATAACATGTGTGTTCAGCTGTAAAGCAACATAAAAACGCTTAATTTGTCAGAATGTGTTTCCTCAATATCATTATTCTTCAAAGTTAAGATTGAAGGTCATTTGTTTTTAATTGACATTTATACATTTTTTTACATAATTCTTTCGACGTTAAAATTCTATTTTAAAAAATGAAACGGGCAAAAAAATATATCAGTAAGATTATTTATAGAATATAATATTTTAAGGCTTGCCTACTAAACATAGTTTTGATTGATTTACAAAGCGCTTCAACCTGGCTAGGCGGTTATCGAAACATCACAGAATAGTTAACAGACGTTTAAGCTCTGTAATATTATACATTACATATTATGTGTTTTAACCTGATCTTACATGTGTTTGTTTATATACAATACTGTATAAGCAATGGCATATATATGAAGATGTTCCAAACGAATTACACATCTATAAACATCCTTGAAATGTTGTCCAGGATAAATAATGGCAAACTATACCAAATAAAAATCACTAGATTCAAACATAGCATCTAATCCATATTATTAGAAGTGTTTGGTGCACATATCCCTGATAAAAGTTTTAAGATAAAAAAGATGATGAACACCTGTTAATAAACCATGCAAAACTGTTCCACTATCGCTTAAAAACATAATGCTTACAAAAAAACTGCTCACAGTTGGGAAAAATCTGATTAAGTTAACCGCATTTCGAACTTTGTCTATGCATGCATCAGATCTTCATTTTATTTGAGTTTCAAAGGATATAATTAATTGGATTTGATAAACGTATTATTTTCAGTGGATATAATATCTTTCACATTTCATAATTTCTTTCGTTCTATAATATGATTGATTCTATCGGGTACACGTATGTGCATGGGATATTGGTATTGGAAAACCATTTTTATTCGTCAATGCATTATAAACCCTTATATGAACGCATGCTGAAATATGGGTTTTGGGTAAAACACTATGATACGCTGTGTAATTACAACTTTTAATTATTGTAAAACTACTTCACATGTGCATCCAAAATTATCAATTCACAGGCAATCCATTCAAACCCGGTTTGAGACTGAAGGGGATCCCGAAGTTTTACCGCTGTTTCGAGCACATCTCTACGAGGGGCGACCCTCGTGTCTTCATGAATGTCGTCAATGTGCTGCCGTTAAATGGACATTTCTCGGAGGTAAGAGTCATGTGTTTGAGCTCGAAATTAGGTTTTAGCATATGGCATAAAGTCGACAGAGGTGGATCCAGAATATTTTGAACGGTAGGCGTTAGTGATATTTTAAAAGAACCGAACGGGGGAGGTGGGATATTTATTTTATGTATGATTTATTGGACGAACCGGAGGTACCTTCTGTGTTCTTTCTCATGTATATCAGGGTGAGTCGACTTTTTCTTATCAATAATGAGTTTAATTCCTAATTAAATATCATAAGTGAAATTTGTGATTTGTAAATTTTTAAATCAGAAAAATATGAAGAATTTTTAACCACGTTTCACATGGAGACTGTTAAAGTTTAAATCAATCAAAGTATTTCACAAACTGAAAATTCTAATTGCTATAAATCCTACAGATCAAACTGATGGCCAGCCTCGATTAGGACCGCGCTGAAATTAATTCTGAATATATAAATATATATTTCTTATAAGATTATATTCAAGTTATTTAATATTTATAAAATATATGTAATTATATTATAGATAAAACTGATGGTGAGCCTCGATTTGGACCGAGCCGAAGTGAACTCAGTCTTGGGATCACCTCTGGGTGGGACATATGACATGAGCAGGCGGCATTTCAGCATCAACTATCCGACACTTTATGATCCTTTGCACTGGGAGTGTCAGGTACGAATAACATTCCTTACATAAACTTCATGATATACAGAAACAAATCTCTTGATATACTTACCACATTACTTTTGAAATCACGACTAATTAAAATATAGTATTCATGTGTAGATGTCCTAGATTCATTTGATCATTAGGTTACTTGTTCTATTTCAAAGAGAAATATCTAATTGTTAAATAAGATCATAATGAAATTACTTAACATTCCACTGATCATGAAATTAATAAAGAAATAGTTATGAATATGAATATGGCTATTATTTATCTAACAGATAATTTAGCACAATGTGAGACAGTTTTATTATAGATGCAGGCTTTTCAGATTTTTTTTTTGTGATTGTTTGGAAATTTAACGAAAATATTGAAAAATTTCACTGCGATCGAAGACAATCCCACAAGCGCATGCCCATATCATGATACGATCACATTTTAAAACTGTTAATTATTATGAATATTTGATATATCTTTCCAGGTGGACAACGACGATCGCTTTATGCACTGTCTCGAGTACAAATCGAACCGTCCGGATCCATGTGCGGAAATGACGTTTGTTGTTGCCAAGGAAACAGAAAACCAAGATGGCGGATTGACTACATCCGGTGGAGGGCCTGGGAAGTTCGATGCGGCCGTAGCTTCGGCTATTGCGTCTATTGTGAAAGGATGAAGATACCAGATGATTATTTGATTGAATGAGATGAAGAGACGTTCACGCGATGTTCGAGAATGGAATTTATCTTGTTACGCTTTATTTAAAATATGTTGATTTTTTAAGAAAATAGTTTACATGAAAAATATCACAGGAAATGTTTTTATTTGCGCGGACGCATATCAGGTTGGAGTTAGCATTTTGTGTATGTGAGATCGAAATGGTGCAATAGATCATCTTTCGACCATTAACACGTGTTATTGATTCTTAATTGTGCGCAAAAAAGTTAACACTTCAGCATATGCTTTCGTAAGTTTGAAGACGGATCCAGCAACAAGAAAAACGCTGTTATCGAGTTCGACCAAATGGTTCATGTATCATTTATATTTTTTTAAGACTATAGCAACAGTATCTATATCCTTTAAAGACTATAGCAACAAGAACCACGATATGTGATCATATATGGTCGCAAGCGTTTTCATTTCTAGACCAAATGGTTTGCAATTGCAATTTAAAATTATCAAAGATGAATATTTCAAAACGTTAACTAAATCAAAATAGGGGATATTTATCTCGTATTTTATATGTTTATTTCATCATTTCCTTATTTGGTTTATATTCTGAAATAATTGCAATTTAAAACACATATATCGTTGGGTGCTCTTCTGTAAGCGTTAAGCTTACCACATATCAAACTACATCATGGCTGAGTAACGAAAATCACCCTCCACAATACACTCAATTAACCCCACGTGTGATACATGTCACCTCCACCCCATATATAATAAGCGAAATTTCAATGCACATCATCTGAATCCATTTTCGCCATTGTTTTACAAGGATGTGCCTTTTATTTCATTACGCCCCCTTTTCAGGAATCTGAAAAGAGCCAATGAGTAAATTAATGGAATGCTATGTATCGGGTCTATTAGCGTTATTACTGATGCTCTATCTCTTAGCACTTACTCTGATCGACAGGAGTATCTCATGACAAAGGCTAAGTAAAATTTGAGCAATATTTCCTTAAAATTAAATGTATTATCAGAATAATTATTTTTTAAATATTTTGCGTACAATCAATTATTCCCGCCACGTATGATAAACGTCTCCCCGATCAAATTAATCATAAGGTCATCATATAATTCACAAGTTAATGATTTAGAACTTTTAAGTAGGATACTTGCTTTGAAATACTTTTCGATATTAATATTCACATTTTTTATTGGAATCTAGCTAGTATTTGTGAATTATATATTAAAATTATTCGACTCAATTAAATAAACGCAAATTAAAAAAAAAAAAAAACAAGTAAATACAATCAATTTATATGCTGTAAAACATAATTGTAGGATATATAAACCCTGCGTTTATTGGATTGTCAAGTTATTGCCCATATTACTCGGCAACCCCCGGATATAAAGGACTTGCAAACTAATTGTTTATTAGATAAATGCAGCATGCATACATTTATATCATAGAAATGAAAGGACACATTTATCAAATGCTGTAGAGATTCTATAGATCACATGTAATAACATCATCAAAGAATATGGTGGGTATGGATGGGGGATGGTAGAGATGTAACTGAAACAAACAACTCAATTAGCATGTTTCGCAATTTATGCTATTTCGTTACGACCTACGTTTTAGGATGGTGCGATGCCGGAATTGAATAAGGACCTGGCCACACGGGAAGCTTTTTAAGCCTTTTTATCCCAAGAAATCGTGAGTTTGTAAGCATTTCTAATTGAAATCCCTTATACGCTCGTAGCGTTTTAAAAGCTTCATGCTTTTGTGATCCCGCAAGGAATGCATTGAAATTAACGGTTGGTTAGTATAAAAGGGAGAGCATGCCGCCTGGCCAGACCCTTATAATTTATATCAGTACAAATCAAAAGGTCACATCATAATGACATCTGACGAACAAATGTAGCGCGGATCCAGGAAAACGGATAAAAGATAGTGGCACTATAAGTTTTGGTATAACATATACGAACCGAACAAATGTCTAGCCGCCGTTCCTTTCTAACCGCGCCACTGTTATAACTTGCTTGAAAATAAATCATCTTCGTGCTTCCGGCTCCTTAAAAATATTGAAAATCCATCAAACAGAGAGATTCTAAATAAACTCATGTCATTAAATATAATATATTCGTTCAATATACAAATCGTGTAGTTTATTATGCGCGTGTGCACTTCACAATGAATCCATTAACATTCACGAGAATTTCTAAGCTTCTAACACTGTATTTTATTCCGAGCAGTAAGTACATTAATGTCTTCCTTTATTCCATATTTCCGACAAAACAATTTCCTAATAGTATATTTATTGCCATTACATAATTCACAATAGGAAATGTCACAGCGTGTAAAAACTATGACATCTGAGTAAGGGATGTTGTAGCTGTTACGAAAAAAAAAGTATGTTAATTTATAAATATATGAGAGGGTTTCACAGTTTTCGCATCATTATTACTTTCTCGTTATGGCTTTATATTTTATGCGATTCATTTGATTTTCCAACGGTGCCAAGCTGCTTTTACCCTCAAAAACATATATGATTTTTAATACAATATCTTATTTTTTTAGTGAATAAATTGTTTTATAATACTGCTTTGACATCCACATTGATATTTTCAATGGTACTGCAGAGCAACCGTTTATGACATCAACTATTGATATATTTAACGTCAAAGTAATATATAAACGATGTATGCCAGGGAACGGCCATACTGATTTCACTGAAGATGCGATGTAGATGTGATAAACAAAAGAGCACCCAACGTTTACATTTTGTAAAACTGAAATAAGTTGGAATGACCACTAGATTGACTAAGAATTTGTTTGTTGTTAACGAAGATAATATGATGCACAGCATTTAATTTGTTTTAAGTTTAAGAATTACTTTTACCATCGGTAACTTCCTACATGTAGTTTAAAAATATGCAAACCATCTGATATTTGTTGATGTATCCTTTTACATTTTAGTTAGATATCATGTATGGGCTTCTCTTCATTAAGAGATACATTAGTAACCGTTCGATCGAGTGATTATTCTGAATTGTATCCATTTCCGTCCATCCATGAAATAGCCCCAATTAATACATATGGGACCGCAATCGAATTGTCCTGCCATATATTCCTACGTGTTTTGATCGAAATGCCGAATTAAAGTGGGTTTATTCTGTCGTTGATATGACGTCAATATAGGGTTCATATATATGTTTTAAATTTCCGGATTCGATAGAACTGTTGAAATATAAGACTAACAATACTAAAAAATATTTAGTATTGGTCTATGATAGAACAATGGGAGTATAAGATAAAGAGCATCAAATTATTGACAGTTATATACAATATTTAGAACTTTCATTTACTTGATATTTGTGAAAGCAATTATTCAATTTGTCTCTGGATTCGTTTATCATGTTCTTATACGAATAACCTTTGATAAAAACATAAGAGATAAACAAGTGTCGATAGCAATATTAAGAAGAAGTTGATATACTGGAAAGTCACAAAAAAAATAATAAAGTGGGCATTGTTTGTTCATTGCAGCATGAAACTACTCAGGTATTAGTAAACATATTGTTGTTGTTATTCACTTAACAATAGTTATTATTTTATCTTTAATCTTCGAGAAAAAAAATCATATAAAGTATATAAGTTTTCATGAGTATTTTTTTTACATTTACCAACCACATAACCAAATTTGGTTACATCTGATGTTAGGTAATACCATCTTTATCTGTTTTTATACAATTCATTGTCATTAACTAATTTTAGTTCACTTATACATGTGTACATATTTTTGATATGTACTTTTCACATGCAAATATTTGTAACGAACATTCGCATACAAAATCGCATTCGATTCTCTGTGATCAGACACCTTAAATATCAATTGAAAGTGGGACAATGTCTTATACAAGTATGATGATAATATTTCAATGTTTATATCTGTTTTATATTAATTTTTGTTGCATTTTGCATTGTTCTCTTAGTGGATTTTCGTGGCGGAGTTTTATTACTTTTCTCGGTGTAAGCTTTTCTTTAGTTCATCGAAATAGTGATACATATAAAGTTGAATTGATAAGATTCTTTGAACTATTTTATATTTCAACATCATAAAATAACCTTCTTTTAATTAACAAAAAAAAAACATATTAAAAAACTAAAACAAAAAGTGAGAAGAAACAATCAAACAGAGAATAATATGAGTATAAACAACCTTCAAACGAAACACCAAAGTCGCAATTAACTTCGTTAGCGGAACGAAACAAAGCCTGTAGTATATATAGTCTCATTTAGAAATCCCCTATCACCCTTCACCGGAACTTGAACCATTGTTTCTGGCCCGCGGAAATCTCTTTTATCTCGAGGGAGATGAAAGCCAGTTTCCATTCGATTGGCTATTTTCAAACCAAGTCACGTTCTTAGTTTTCCCTTATTAACCTAGTTGTGTCGTCCCTTTGACACTAGGATATTTGTAGCATTATAATTTTTTGACGTGACGCGAGAGAATTCGTATTATTCCGGACAGTCGGGTAATTTCGGACACTTTAGTATCAAATGTAAAAATCTTTCATAATGAATTTTATTTTATCTTAATATATTTAGGCAATGTTTTATTTCAATCAAATTGATATCATTCAATATAAGGGGTAATTTTAATTTAGATGAAAAAAAATACAATGACAATACCTCATGAGTGGCGAGTGAAATCTGTCAATTCTCCGAGGGAAAGCAAAAAAATAGTTTCACGAGAGCGAAGCTCGAGTGAAA
>LQRL01111252.1:15139-31512 GCA_001703475.1 Hydroides elegans
TCCCTTTCTTATCACGTGCTTGAGATTTTATTTCTCCTTCTAAGGCTGCGAATACATTAAACATGAAATCGCAAGGAGCGATAATCCTGTCGTTCTTCGCAATTTCATAAACGAAGAAAAACACTGAAACCCTTACCGTGCGATTTTAATCGCTTATATAATGTAACCATAGCCCATCACATAGCCCTACACATTTCGTTTCCCTTCGAATTTACTTTCATAATATTTTATTCGACGTTTGATAACATTTGATCGCCAGCATAATCTTGTAATAATGGACCCTTGTTATTCATTTTTATACATTTTAATAATTGTATATATCTAATAAAGTCATATGAATTAGAAAATAGGATCTTTCTTCCCAAATAGCACTCGTGTAAATAGATAAAGGAAATCTTTATTGTAATAGAATTGTGTATTTGATACATCTTTCACGTAATATACATTTGCGTGCAAATATCACATTTCTTATCCGGTCCTTAAAACTACATAAAAGAGATTATAACTTAATCGCTTGTAACATAGACCTCAAACCTGGTATTTTAGCCAGTAAACACACACTTTTTGACTTTGAGAGTATGGATTTCAAACTTAAAGCATAGGATTTCTGCCACATCCATACATATCATAGGTGTATCAATTGAGAATGGATTAGTAATAATTAAATTGATGTATATGTTATTATTTGTGAGCACACGCATATCCCATAACATGGGGGTCAGCAACCATGCGACCTTGGTATTTGGGCCACTTCGGGATTTGCCATTTAAACAACGTAAAATATATGTATAGCTTGAATAGCTTATCACGCATCATTTTTTGTCTTTCAAGACATACTGCAGATGATATTTTGACTTGAAATTACGTCCTGAAAACAATGATTTCTGCTGTAAGTCTAAGCAGTCTAGTATATGATAAATATGAGATATATATTGTACATAGCTTTGTTATACGCGTGCCTTTTACAGCTTTTTGGGCATTTTTTGGGCCGTAAAAGGCACGTATAACAAAGCTACGGGACAGTATGGTTGATAATTATATTGTCTATGTACAATATATTTCACATATTTACCACATATGCGCGAAATCAATCAAACCAGAGATACGACGAGATGTTTTTAGACAGCATCAAATAACGCAAGTATGACATTAAGAAAATGTTCACAGTTACATTCTGCTCTGCATGGTGAAACGACTAAAATTATGTTACAATGAGGATGTATAGTGTATTGTTGTATTATTTATGTTTACTAAGACTTACAGCAGAAATAAATGTTTTCAGGACGTAATTTCAAGTCAAAATATCATCTGCAGTATGTCTTGAAAGACAAAGAATGATGCGTGATAAGCTATTTAAGCTATACATATATTCTACGTTGTTTAAATGGCAAAACCCAAAGTGGCCCAAATACCAAGGTAGCATGGTTGCTGACCCCCATGTTTCGGGATATGCTTGTGCTCACATATAATAACACATATATCAATTTCATTTTTACTAATCCATACTCAATTGGTACATCTATGATATGTATGGATGTGGCAGAAATCCTATGCTAAAAAGCTTGAAATCCAAACTCTCAAAATCAAAAAGTGTGTGTTTACTGGCTCTATTACCAGGTTCAAGGTCTAAAGCTGCATGTTTATTTCCTTTTGTTGGAGGTGTGTTGAAGAGAATGTATAGAATTTGAAGGGTACACTGTTATAAAGGCCAATCCCAGAAGTTTTGTTGTTGAACTGCATAAAACGTATGGCTTATATACCTTATTAAACTATTATATTGTATTTATTTCTATTTCATATACTTATACACTCAGATGTATGCTTTTTACCATGACTAATCATCCGTTTATCTATGCTTTGTACTAGATAATGTCAAGTTTATTTAACTTTTTTTTGTATGGATCCCTTCAGATTTTACTGCTTGTTTGTCAACACGATATCATAACGCCATTTATAAAGATTTATCTTAATTTCATCGTTTAATACGAAACGAAATGTTATTGGTTATTACGAACTATATAGTAAAACTGAAGTTTATCTTATCCAGCTAGTAATTAAAAAGAAAGAAAATGATTGAAAAAAAAACTTTACATGATGGCTATTGAATATGATTTCTCAACTGGATATGTTTAATATATAGGATATTATTAACTTTGATTTTGAACTGATGTATTTGTTTTGTGACATTTTTGAATTACATGTATCCGAATAACTTCATTTTTTTTTATACATCTGTCAACACAGAAGGCCTGTGGATAGACCATTATGTTTCTGGGACAACAACAACAAAAACTATACATTATTTTGCAAAACGATACTTTTAAATTCTGCGTGTTTTGGTGCTTTTAAAACGAGTATACTATAAAACTTTTGAAAATCAATGCATGTCTTCTTTAGTTCTTTTGTTGCAATATCAATTCATGCTTTAGAATTTAAACAGCTTTAACGATTCATTAAAATACCTGAAAGAGAATCCCATTATGTGAATATATGAAGAGTTTTGAGTATTTGTATCAAATGATAAATGTAGGTTAAACAGCTGCTAGAATTAAAAAACAGATAAAAACTAATCATCAAATACATAATTGAGCAAATGTGTTTTTGTTTTAACAAAAAAAAACTTTAAATGTTTTGGTGTGCAGTCGTTTACTATGTATGTTTATCTATCTTTTAATTAGAAAGTGTTTATGTTCGTATGTGTGAATTTTCTAATCTAATGCCAAAATGAATGAATCGCAATGTTAAAACATACATGCAAAATATAAATGCGTTTAAAAAACAAACGACAGCATAAATGACAATGTTTCTATTAGGGAATTTGATTGATATTAATGTTGATATGCGATATTATTTGTCCATTATAACATACATCGTATGAATATTTGTATTATTTTGTTATTTACTTTTCTTGCTATCTATCAATTTCAAGCACGTTTTGAAATAAGTTTTAAATCATGATGCATAAATTAAAGTAACTAAGTAATATACATGTATTGTTTGTTTTTTCTTCATTGCAGTTAAGAATTCATCACAAGTAGTGAAATGCTTTCATTCACCTTATTTCATGACAGTAGCTCATGGAAAATATTTCCATAAGACTCATATATCCTAATTCTTTACTATGGAGAGCATTGATGCCAAATCTTACGGAGTACTACACATACGTAAATAATAAAACACTATTACATAATCATAAAGTGAGCGTTGCTTTATTTTGGCATAGGATCTTACAATTCTCTAATCGACTGTTGACCTCTTGCCTCTGGCTCCAACATATTAGGATCCTTATGAAAACACATGAACCATCAACATACAGTTCTAGTAATATATTTTGAATAGTGAGACTCTACCAATTCATTAGCAAAGCTGCATGATATTGTCCTAAACCTGGTCAAATACAAAAGTGTCGATAATTGAGTCCACAATGGTAATTCTATTTCAATAAGACATAAACATTATTTGACTAACTGCCTTCACAAAAATATCATATAAGACACAGTCAAACTCCACGATCCCAAAGGCGACTTATACCATTCCATCAAGACGCAATTAAGACCAGGCATTTAATCAAGACTCTTCTTATAATGACGACTCAATTAATAACGCAGCCTAACAATCAAGGAAGGGGACCTCACTCTGAGATGGCATCAACACTGCATTGGCTATTTGGCAACCGTAGCATAAGCACTGCAGACATTGCTACAGAGCACCAGTTAATCACTAATGGAGATGAGAATGAGATAGCAACCAGTTCTTTAGTAACCAATGAAGCGTCAAGTGAAGTATTGAGTGAAGCGTTGAGTGAAGCGTTGCCATCGCAGGATACCACTCTCCTGATGGAGTACGCAACAAATTATTCCATAGCAACCACAAATTTCACGTTGGCAACCAATAACGCCATAGCAACCAACGGCGCCTTAGCAACGGGAAGCGATAACCAGTTATTTACAAATCTGGATAATCTAAACAATTCAACGGATACTGAGGACGCATATTACGGATATGATTATTACTTTGATGAAGCGATGGCGGATGCAAACGACCGACGTATTTACGCACGTTTTTATATGCTCAGCGTGATTTTGCCGATTGGATTGTTCTTCAATACTTTTGCCTTTTTGGTGTTTTTGTGGTCGCCAAATATACGAAGGACGACGACTGGGCGCTTTCTCATTGCATTGACGATTGCGGATAATACGTTTATTTTCGGTAAGTAGAGTTATTTTGTTTATATTTTTTTTTATTTTTCTGATTATTTTACTGCTAATTATTATTTTAAATTTCTATAAACTATATAGCTTAAATAACTGTTACATATATTCGTCTATGAACAATTTAGAAGCGCTAGGAGTGGACACAAATCTTACTTATACTCATATTAAATTTGTTGATAAATTCAATATGTTTTACGCACCATTCTATGTAAAACGAATAGAAAGTATATATTTTATTGAAGCAAAGCTGTGGCATTTACAGAATGGTCATTCAAACATTTGTTCACAGTATATTGTTTTTAACTCTTTCTCATTAATCGATAGAGTATTTTTCGACCAAGTTAAGATAAACATACATAGAAATAGCTCAAAGGTCAGTATAAATGTTCAATCGAAGAATCAAAAATAGAAATAACATTTGGCGTTGCTGAAAATTGCATATTGAAATTACGTAAATATTTTTTAGACAAAGACAAAACAAACACATGTAGAAATAACATTTGATTGAAAATTGTATATTGAATTTACGCAGAAAAATGTCCGATAACAATTTAAAAACTCTGAGTAAGTCATTTATGTGATCTGTTTAACGAGTGTGGAATCAAATCACTCATCAGAGATTTTATCAGTAGAAAATTCTCATTAGCCAATATCATTTTGTTTTCTTTTTTAAGTCAATAGCAAATTATCAAATTGATTCATTAAAAAAAGATATTCATCAGTGATTAATCGCTATAAAACCCGACTAAACGTTTTACTCTTTTTTGTTTTAAGAAATAGAAAACTATTTCACGTCACACAATCTCGTTAAATATCTGATAAATTATCTGAACAAATCACGGGCTTGATTAATTTATATATAATTATAGGGTTGCATTGACTAAATTGAATATTTTGCTCATAAAAAAAAAGAATTGTTTCGTTATAAACGAAAATACTTCAAATGCTTATCTGAACCTCCCGAACACAAATATATGAAAGAATTCAACATGTTCATCTTGAAAACGATGACCCATCTTCCTTTTGCCTTACAGTGTATATCTCATATCCAACATATATCGTACTCAATTCCACAACCCCGGGCCATCCCGAAGTGTCTTTTATATTGAAGTTGACTAATGTCGTTTTATTGTATTGCGACCCCTAAAGTGCTAACAGCATCGTGAACTAATGAAGAGCGCCCCACGATATGTTCCTAACAAGGGTATTCCTTTTCAGAATTCATCCATCTACAAACTGGTCCCTCCAGCTACAAAAATTTGTGGAACCCTTTTTTCAATATATATTTTTTTTATTATTTGAAATTTCGATAGTTGTTTTACTCAAAGATATATTACTAGTCATGCTACATGTAATTGAAAAACCGGTTGTTTATGCAAGAATGTCCTTTTTAATTTTTCATGAACGGTTTTTCACTCCCGATTCTAGCTGTCTGGATGAGAGAAATGAGCTCATCTATCTACAAAGATGGGAACACCTTTTTGTAGAAAAATATTTTTCGAAATTTGAAAGCTTATTGAAAAGACCATTGCTCCAATAGGTTTTATTCTCAAATTAACATTTTTTACAAATTTGGTCACGGGGTGCCTTTCATCTAATGGTACAAATGATGATGGCTTTATGTTGTCCTTACAACCCGATAATTTCCGAATCGCCAATAAAAAACGGATGCATTTGGACTCCAAAGAGCAGCGCCATGAATATATTTGATTGTGTTCTATTTGACTTGTCAGCAAGCGATGTTTGAGCTGATATTGAAAACAATGACGTATTATGTCTTTTTCTTTGTGGAATCTCGTAACCATATGGTATTTACCCATTTTGATCACAGACGTCGCAATAAATAATATAATATATGGCCGCGTTCACACAAACAAAAAAGCTCGTAAAAAACATGAAACCGATATTTTCGAAAGCCACATTTGTATAAAAACATAGCAATGTATCCCCTCTGTTCACGCAAAATTTACGATATGTTTTTTTGCGTGAACGCGCCTGAAGGAAAATGTTGATAGTTTTATTTGTTTATTCTCAATGGAATCTCGTAAAATCACAAACAATTAAACGAACTTTCATTACAGATGTTGCTATGTATGGGCTTATCGAATACGAAAACGCTGCTACGATTACTACAAAGGCATTTCACTATATTTTGGCATTCTTGAAACAAAAAGCCTCGGTTATATCCACAAAAAAGTTGTTTTTAATGCATTGAGCAATGTTTCTCTGAAATTGAATTAATTTAATTGCGACGTTTCACCTGATCGCTTCCACCTACACCAATGTGCCACGTCAAGGCTTTGATGGATAGTTCCGTATGTTTACATGAAAATAACTAAGTTAGCATAACAAACATCTTATAACAACCACTGCAGAAAAACTTAGATTTTCACGACCAACATCAATATCTCCATCAATGGCTCTGTTTCTCAATTGTATAGGGATGCAAATTATTATAGTCTGGTACTGTCACTATTTGGTTTAATTGATCTTAATTTCTAAAGCAATGCGACTTTTATGTTTATGCTTTTTTTTCTGTACAAAAATACAATAATTGATATTTTGTTCTAGACCAGAGTTCAGGAAAAGTATACTTTACCAACGTCATGTGATAAATCATGTGGGTGTGTGTATTTATCATATCACTTACGTTTTATAGGTCTTCACGATGCGTTATTCTAATTGTTGATAATGCTGTTTAGGTATTGAAGCTTGCTTGAGATCCCGGATTTAGAAGCTCGATTAAATATTGATATGTCAACAACAAATAATATTTTTTCCATTCCCCCTTTTACAGGTGACTTCCTCCGTTGCCTCATATATACGCCCACGACAGCAAAATCCTTGGGAACCGAAATCGGGGTATCACTTATTCGTAAAAGTAATATTATATTAAACTAAAAACAATATGAAAAGTGTTTTCCTAGATCTTTATACAGGCAGCTTCCTTTTCTTTTTACTTATATCTTTTTAGATCAGTTATTGTAATAATTTTATGATTAATAAAAAAATGTTTTCCATTCCCCCCTTTTCCAGGTGACTTCGTACGCTTATCTAAACACGTACGACCGCGACAGCCTAATCTTTTTTGTTACTATTTAAGGGAGTATAATACTATTTGATAACAAAAATCAGAAAAAAAATATTTTTCATTCCCTTTTATACAGGCGACTTCCTGCACTGGCTCAACACGTACGATCAACCGCGCGAGCCAGATCCTAGTGACCCGTCTTTTTTACTTATTTTGTTAAAAGTAATATTATGTTTCATGACTGATTTTTTCATCCCTTTTCCAGGCGACTTTCTCCGCTGGCTCAACACGTACGACCGCGAGGGCCAGATCCTCGGCATCGAATTCGCCGAAGTCAATCTCTTCGGTTGCGCATCGATCTACTTCCTGCGTTTCTACGGCCAACTCGCTTCCGGTTGGCTCACGGTTGCTATAACAATCGAACGCTTCATCGTTGTCGCGTTTCCGCTTAAGGCCGGAAGGATATCAACGGTTAAAACGGCGATCGCGACTATATGCTTGATTAATGTTGCCAGCGCGACACTAACGTTGTTTCCTTATTGGACACTGCATATTGCCGATAATGGCTATTTGAAATGGTGCGAGTATATGGACCAGGAAGTGTTTGATATTTATAACTGGGCGATAATACGAATAGCCTCCATTTTGTTACCAAGTCTCATCATTTTTCTATTCACCGGATTAATCATATATAAACTGGACAAGATCTCAAAGAAGCGACAAGGCATGGCAAATGTACCACATGGTGGTAGTTCTAGGAAAGTTCTCGAACGACAGTTAACTTGGATGCTAGTCGCGGTAGCAGTGACCTTTCTTATTCTCCGAGTCCCCTATGTGATAACTTATTATTTATTCGATTTCCGCTATAACATATGGGGCGATGACATCAATAAATGGCTCGAATATCGCCTATGGCTAGCGCGGGATATATGTGACGTATTCGCTACGGCCAATTACGCGATCAACTTTTTTCTCTATTGCCTCACCGGTTCGCAATTTCGCGCGAATATGTTCGCGTTTTTGCGTTGCGAGAGCGTGGAGAGGATTCGAACCCGGATCTTCACGTCCACTTTTAAACATAGTAAAGCAATGAATGTAAATCAGGATCTATCGGAATCAACGGCCTCACTGTGTGTGAGTAAAATGGACACAAATGGATCGCCGCTGCCTAAAGGACTGCATCGACTGCATACCATTGATAGGGGAATTCATAGGGTATAGATGTGTACCTCAACTATCGTATAGAGGATGTGACCACATTGATCAAACTAACCCTCGAACATAGATTCAAACCACTTAAGGTCGTGGTTACGGTGATACAAAATAGAGTGATTTTGGTTTGTTTCAAACTTAGCATACAACCATTCAAACCAATTGCGCGTATACAAAATCCCAGTTTGGGCCTGGTTTGAAGCAAGTTTGAAAGAGGTTTAAATGTGAATCGGGATCTCTCCGAATTGACGGTGTTACTATATGCGAGTAAAATGGAAACGAATGGGTCGCTGCCTAATTCCTTTAAAGGACTACATCCGCTGCATACTATTCATATGGTATAGAAATGCACCCTGTACCAACGTACCACACGACGAGACGTCGAGTAACTTTTTAGGGACGTTCGAGTTTTGACCCATATGAAAATGTTTGCGCATATTCATTTTTGTGGCGGGCTTATGAACGTCGTTTAAACGTCGTAACGAAGTCGGACGTAAGAGGGACGTTTGTCCGACATCAGGATGTGAAAGGACGCCATGAAAACTTTTTAAAAAGAATAGAAGATGAGTTGTACAGAATCATTGCAGCAAACGATGTTGTTGAAATAAAACGTGAATACAATAATTACACATATATAGTGTTTGATTCAAATAATAATACCGTTTTATTGCTATTCATGTACTGCAGTGGACAAACTATTTTTGTAGTCGTCTTTTTTATTGATTAAATCTATAGATTGTTTACTTTTCTTTTGGGAAAGGGTAGGGGCAGCTCATGTTGAATTATAGAGAATTATTTCCTACGATATGAACATCAAATCGAGTTACGTTTCCTCTTCTATATGAATTTTATGATATAGACTCTATGGAATGCAGGAAAATGAAAGCATGATTCCATAGGGTAACCATTCATATATCTAAATGATATTGATAAATTTAGTTAATGTTGATTGTCCCAAAAATAAACTTTCTTATCCCATAAGTAGAGTTCATTGCACGGATTCCATCCATTTCCAAATGAGCAACGAAACCGTATAAGAAAAAATGGATTTCCACAGAAACCCGGACAAGTCGCAATTGAATTCACATCAGATTAAGCTGTAATCACGGTAATTCCCAGTGAAGCCCAAATGTCAATATAGGCTAATAACAATGTCTAATTGCCCATAGATTCGTTGGCTTCTTGGAAACTACTTGGGATATGTAACATCTCTTTATTCAAACAAAGTTAAGGGAGGGGAGAGATAATATAATAAGAGAGATAATAGCAAGGGGAGAGATAATATAATATCCGAAAAAGTAACAAATGTATAATATACATTTGTTACATTTTCGGTTATTATATTATATGCGATTCTATGAGATTGTTTTTATAGTATGAATGTGATCTAGTTTTCGTCAGGAGCCATAAGTTAAAATATTTTTTGACTATTCAAATGCGCATTTAGTATCAAATTGGTATTTATCATATTTTTAAAGCCTGGCAAATACCATTTCTCTTTTACTTTGAAACGAGATATGATACGATGCACGCATCTCTGTAAGCGGATGTGATATAATCAAATATCTAACATGTATATGTATAAAAATATATCTTATCAAATTTTAATGTATATTTTTGTTTGTACTTTTTTGTATATTGTGGGCGATATAGATATACATGTTATTGCAATAGTTCTAATCATTTCACAAACTGCATACAATGATTACAAGATACAGCATAATCAAATCGGGAATGCTGTCTAAGTCCGCGTTCATGCTAAAAATAGCTAGAAAATATTGAAAAAACGCCCTTATGTTGCGTTCAGTGGAACTTTGCGTTTGCGTCTGCGGAATTTAAATTGGTATGAAACATAGTAAACCCAGCGGTATCAATTCCGAAGGGATCACTATATTCTATATCAATTTAAATTCCGCAGACGCAGACGCAAGGTCCCGCTGAACGGAACATTATTTTGCCTGAATTAAGGGATAAATTGCTATGCTTTTATACAAAAATGACTATTTCCGGGCTTTTTGTTTGCGTGATCTCGCCTTTCGACAGTACTGTAACATATTGAAACCGTATTTCTAACTGGAGCAATAATTTCATAATATTATTTACATTTCACCTTAATGACTTAGATCTCGATCGATGAGTATAAACGTGTTGTTTTGCATTTTTCAGCCGTCGTGAAAGTAAATATTGAAATGAAAAGGATACATGTGATTGTGTCTGATATACATTTATAGTATTATTTTCTATGAGCAAAAACTGGACCATTTTAGCCAATCCAAAATTATTTCACATCACTCTCGATAAAAAAGTGAACAAATTCTTTATTTCATTACAAAGTATTTAATTATACAACCTTTAGCAATTCAAACATTACTTTATATTGCTTTCGGGTTTAAAAATATAGATCTATCAGAAGAAGTGCGACATCGGAAATAAGTTTTATTTGGGTACAAGTATAACTTACTGTTTATTAGTCTGTGACCTCAATTCGACAACGTAGTTATGGCAACATAGTTATTGCATCTCAATTCTACAACGTAGTTATGGCAACGTACATGTAGTTATTGCATCGCCCAATCATTATCATACTAAAATACAAGCATACGCTCGCTCCAGATTAAGAACCGGTTATTCAACTATGTGCTAAAGTAACCATGGTACAATCATGATAAATGATAGTAAGATGTATAAGAATTAAGCGAATTAGCTTCAAGAAGATAAAGCAAACAATTATGTTATACACTTGATTAAATCATATCTCAATCAGTCAAGCATGGACAGCGCTAAGATATCGTCGATAGAAAAAAATATCCCTCACTCGATACCTATGCTCGCTTTCCAAATAGAGGAGATTAAGATGTATCCCAGGATGTGAGGGCGTGTAGCGGAACCAAGCGGTATCCGCACAAAAAGTTTCCGGCCATAAAGTTTCCGGCCATAAAGTTTCCAAATATGACAACATGGGACAAAAAGTTTCCAGCCAAAAAGTTTCCACCCAAAAAGTTTCCAGCCATAAAGTTTCCAAAATTGACACATGGCTCAAAAAGTTTACGCCCAAAAAGTTTCCAAAATTTCATGATGGTTAAATGTTATTTTATAAATAGATTAATAAAACAATGTCTACTCGTTTATTCATCAATGTAACTCGTTTTTACCATACCTCTTTGGTTTTGCCAGAAACTTTTTGGGCGGAAAGTTTTTTGGCGGATACCGAACCAAGCATATACCCGGTTTAAGCAGGTGGGGCTATTTTTTAATTGTTAAGGAATTGCAGAGAAGCAGGGCTTGGGTCTTTTAAGTTTTAATTAGGATTTCTCTTACGCATTATGTAACTCGCTCGGCCTCCCTGACCATGTATTAACGAACGCTAGCGATTTTTTCTCCAGATCGCCATAAGAAATCATATTAACTTTTTTACAAAGTGTTCTAATGATTTATTTAGAGCAATTTAAGATTCTCGCTAAACAAATGTTCCTACTCAATTAAACCTCTAATAATTTTCTGAGGTTGGTTCTTTTTAATAACCCATTTACATATTTTGTATATTAGATATATACAAAAAGGCGTAGCCGTTGTGGACGATGAATTGAATAATACTCTCCAAATTTACTTTATAGATGTAAGTTAATGCAGATTTCCCCCTTTATCTCCATTTTAGTAGTGTGAGCTAGTAACGCACTATCATAATTATTGCATTCACATTCTAAGCACACACAAATGTTAATTATTAGGTTCATTTAGTTATCAGAAAAATATGATGTGATGTAGGTATAAACGGGGTTATGAAATAATGAAAAAAATAGTCAGCAAAACCATATTTGCAACTTCTTTTAAGTGATATAATTGCTATTTTTCATTTTGATTCACTTATTTATTTAGAGTTGCAAGAGCTTTTTTACACCCTAAAATATATATACAGTTAACATGTTCAATAAGTCATTAAGCTTTTACATGGACAAGGTTTGCCGGTTTGCAGTGCGTTTTATTTGTCACATTTATCAATAAATTTATTCATATTTTCAATTTGGTTTATCACGCTTTAATCTAATTAATAACTTTATTTCTGGGCGTTAAACATTCGTAAACTATACAGAATATTAGTCACCATACAAAACGTTACATTTCATTATGAGTGTTTTTACGGGGTGCAGAGCTAGGAAATCCAAAAGAAGCAAAATTATGGCACTGTCCATGCTTGATTTAACGAACGATGTTCCAGACATTGACCATCTAAGGTATGTATCTTTTATAAATTTAACTTGGAAAAAAAACTAGATTTATATTGCATTTATAAAATGTATTTTGTCTTTTCAATTTCATAGTGATCGTTGCCATGGATATATGTTGTAGTCAATTTGTGAATTCCGCGTTTGTTGACATTCGCTAAGTTTTTCAGGCAATGTCAACACACGCTGGTTCACTCAGCGACGGTCAGCGAAGCCTAACATTTCGTGCGTTATATTCTGGCCTCCTTAATACGACGATGGTATAATAAACAATGCTATAATTTCATATAAACGTGCAATATCGGTCCCCAACATTTCTGACCCAAGGGGCGAAATTTGTATAAAATTTAGTTACCGCAAAGGAATGAATTAAGAAGTTTGCATGTTATTCCGATTTCACTGCTGGCATTAGAAATGGCAGATGAGCACACCTCAAGCAAAGGCTCTTATTATTCTTCTTATTTGAGCAACTGTTTCAGAACGCACTCTTGACGCGAAATAAAATCAACTTCATTGTGTCATATCAAATTTGTTTTCATATTAAAACACTGCAAGTATGCATTTCGAAGATGCATTCGCAAATATTTCTATAAGATGTATCAGTGATATGATTTATTGGTAGATAAATCGGGATAAATGCAATACAAAATAAACACTCGATAGACTCTATTTGTTTTCCAAAATGGCATGTGTAAAAATAAGTTTGCAATCATCGCTATACACCGTGTGACATACGGGCTTATTCTAACTAACAGCGTTTTCTTTTTACCTAGAACCATGATGGCACCCTAGCTCAAAGACGTGACACCATTATCTGGCCTCATCTGCCGTAAAATATGTTTCCGTCAGGAACCGGATAAGAACCTCCTTTGAATTAACCAAATGGTATCCTATTTCGTTGCCCAAATTAGCAAAAATCAAAATACGCTTGAATGGTTTACGTAAGGTACAAAGAATAATTCATGATGTGCTCCTCACGAAGGAGTTTCTTTATCAGTACATCCCGACTAGATAAACATATGGAAAATATGTATTTTTTTTAAATTGTAACATTCATCTTATTAAAATGTGACAGATGAATTGGTTTAAGCATGAATTTGCTTTGAATTAAAATCACAAGATACAATAGCATATAAAGGCCATAAATCACAACTTTTTACGAACACGTTTAAGTGCGGCATCGCGTTTTGTTGACTTAACACGAGTCTTCCACGTGTCCACTGTGTTATCCACTATATATCATATGAATTCATCATATAAATGCAATACGCATGAATAATGAATTCTTCATATAAATGCAATACGCATGAATAATATCTTACACTACCGGTACACAATTTTTATAAGGAAATAGTGTTTCTCAAAGCATCAATTTCAAATTTAACACACTTTTGCACGGAACTTTTCAACTGCAAGTAAGCAGGACGAAATTTGCATTGTATATACAGTCTACACAAAACCTCATCATGAGCTCATGGTGACCTAGAAATAACTCATATGAGGTCAGTATGAGGTTATGATGAGGTTTTAGGTATACTAGGATAAAGAAGCCCATGCATGATGTGCTCTTCAGTAAAACCAATTGGAGGTTTTGAACTCCCCCTAGCCCTCATCTGGTAAATGTAATACTACTATTTGCTATCAAACTAGACCCTTGTTGCAATCAAATGGTTGAGCTATCAAGTTTTTTTTCCAGGTTTCGCATTACGTCGTAGGTGCCACAAACAACGCCTTCGAATTATCACGATAAAAATATTTCATAGTAGAAAATAATGTTGCGACATTTTGAAACGTTTCGCCTTATTTCGAATAATTAATTGCAGACATGTTACTTGTTCTATAGGACTGTATTCACCGAGAGATGTTGGTCTGATCACAGACTTTTTATTACTCACATACTCTTTGTATTTTTCAGATATTCCGAAAGAACGAAACTTCTATTTAAACAATCATAATGTACAAGTATTTACTTAAAATCAAGTCCATTTTAGTTATTATTCGTCTTTAATTCAGATTTTTTGACCATGTCATGATTCCTTGTATAACCCTGCACTCACAGCTTTCTAACGATTCTAAAAAATCATATTGTATATACTTAAAATTAAGTCCATTTTAGTTATAATTTGTTCTTTATTCAGCTAATTTGACTATGTTGTGAATCCTTGTATAACCCTGCACTCACAGCTTCCTAACAATTCTAAAAAAATCATATTGTATATTCTTGAAATTAAATCCATTTTAGTTATTATTCCTTGTTTATTCAGCTAATTTGACCACGTTGTGAATCGTTGTATAACGCTTCAGTCACACCATTCTAACAAATGGGTGTTACCATGCATCTTTTGACATTACACTGCAGGATTAACATGAATTACTAAGATATCAAAACGCTGCATGGAAACACAAATAGAAATATATAAAAGTTATGAAATAACACGACAATAAATAACTTATTAGTACATAATCAATTGAATAGAAATTTGAGCCATGAAAACAGACGTATTGTTACTTGCCCTGTTTGAGGTTTTTTGTAGTAAGCGGTAACGCATGTTGCGAAATCATACTACGTCCAGCAAATTTGAGCTTGTTGAACACACACTATTTAATGGCTGTTTTCATAGTCGTTAATAAATATTTTGCTACATATTCTTTAAAAGAGGAAAATGAAACATGAATAGTTTATTGAGAAGTCGTGGTCATAATATGCAATAATTGTAAATACATGTTTATTGGTTGGCTCCTATCGATGGTTATTGGGTGACTTTTATTAACACCATTGATCGGGCGTAATGGATGTTTTTGGTCAAATGCCGAATAATAGCAATCTTTGTTGGATCTATTTTCATTTATAGCTGTCACCTTCGTTTGACCATAGGACGACGTTTGGACGGAGAGGCACTAATTTGATCAATAAAATTATGATCAAGCGAAACTCAATGACGCATGTAACATAATAAATAAATAAATAAATAATTGGAGATAAACATATAAACAATGTGCTTAGGAATATATAAGAGCCGTGCTGGATAAAAGGTTTTAAAAGTTTACAAAATAAATTGGAAATATATGTGTTGGATATGAGATAATAAGCTAGACTTGTTCTTAATTTGAATGTTTCGAAAGTGAGTATGAAGTTTGATTTATACTTGATTGTATTTTGCATCTCCATTTGCCATAAAAAATAGTCCTTTCACAAATCGTGGTAAACGTCATAATTTATATATGTTATGTAAAATAGCACATTTTATCATAATTATTCATGATTGTGTTTGATCCGTAGGTAATGTTCATATCGAAACTGCAACACGTCGAACAATTCGAAGTGGTACTTTATGTTTCAATATAATTCTAGTTGCATTAATTAAGTAACGTAAATTCGTTTGGATTATATTATTTCGTATTTCTAAACTGTAGTCGTTGATAATATTTTAAAGAAAACAACTACTTTTTGGTTTTCTTTGAAACCATAAAACATATTAACATTTAAATATATAGTTCAATCATCTTCAATTAAAATGTAACTTCAGTCTTTTTAAAAAATTATTTTGGCAATATTTTAATTGGAAAAGATGAAATAATAGGAGGAAAATTATTGAAATCTCTAAAAACTACCTGTTAGTTTTATATGTTTATCTAAAGATTATATTCTAATAGAAATCCGACCAAGTATCGTGCTTTATCCTCTGATAAAGG